>JAMWEH010002770.1:0-19908 GCA_024721245.1 Mitragyna speciosa
AAAAATGATATGAAAAAAGTCGTTTGAATTTTTTGAGTTGTAGACATTAATCATTCTTTGATCTCATCCATACCGTGCTTTTCCCTAGCTTCCTATTCTAACGTTCAAGCAAAATAAGAGGTAGAAGTATACAAATAGGTAAATTCAAATGCTTGATGCATGACATTTACGTCTTAACTAAAAACCTTCTTTAGTAATATATCTATGTATTCGAATGGCTACTGTAAAAATTGCAAAAATGATATTCCAAAAATTAATGAACTCTTCTATGGTAAAAATTGCTGAATGAAAGAATCAAGAAATTTTTTCATGAAAAAAATCTTCAACGGTAAGAATTCATATAACTTTAATAGGATAATATTGATTCAAAAATAAACTTCCTATCTAGAAATTCAGAAGTAAATTCTTGTCTTTCCTAGAGATTTTTTTTTTCCTTCTTTTGTTTAAACAAATGAAGAGCATTATGCAGTCTGTTACTAATTCATTTATTATATTTTTTTTCACTTCTATAGATTTACTTAAAGCTTCCCTATATGACAGAAAGAATTAACAATTAACAATTAACAATCACACCTGAATTAAAGAATTTGGATCGTCGATAATTTTGCTAAGCTTTATTTCTGTGGCTTGGTTGATCCTTTTCTTCATTGAGAGCTCCTCAATTTGTTTGGCCTCATTTGAATTTTTTAACCTGGACAAAATATAAATATATTTGTGTCAAAATGATTAGCTGAAATTGAATTTGATAGAGAGTTGGGTTGATATTTTTTGCAAAGGAGTATACTTACCATTTCTTCAAAATTTCTGCTTCCGGACATTTTGGTTGCACATGTAATGCCGAAAGACTATTGCTTTGCAGTTGCATTTCTCCTGTTATAGTAAAGCCATGATACATATGTGTCATGTGTCATGTGCAATAGAGATGTTTTATTTTGAATTTATATAAAAGTTATAACATATATACCTAGGAATAAATTTGTTGTTAGTCTTTTAATTGCAACAACCGGCTTCTCATCTACAATGTTTTGCAATTCTTGTCCTTCATTGAAAGCCATATCTTCCCAGAATGTTATTGTGATTGTGTCCAATCTACAGTATAGATTTTTTATATATGAGTAGATATTCAAAAATAATTAGTATATCAAAGTAAGTACTATTACTGATGAAAGCATAGATTTTTTTAAATATGAGTACATATGAAAAAATATTTAGTGTATTAAAGTAACTACTCTTACTGATCATTCATTAGATGGATTTCTCTCTTGTGGCCAAGTTCTCCAGTCTTTTGCTTTGTTATTGGACAATAATTTGTGGCTTTTGTCACAAATCCTACAACGTCTGCACATAAAATATATTAGTATAAAGAATAACGTAAGTAGTTTAAACTCTTAACTTGGAGCTTAACATGGCTATCAAAAGTAACAAATGAATTACCAAGTTGTGTTTTGTTTTGATGGTGATCCAAGCTTATGTCGCTGATATTAGTGAAGTTGAATTGTACAGTATCTGGAGATATTTTATCTTGAATTTCCTTCACCATTGTGTAACGCTGCAGATGAATTTCAAATTCTAGATGGATTGTCCCGAATTGCTTGTTAGTTTCTTGAAGCATGGCTTTGGAGATCAAATAAGTCTTGTTAAATAAAAAAGAGTCTTGAAATATTTGAATCATGTTAGAAAAAACCAACACTTTGATCTCAGTACCCTGAATAAAAAAAAAAAAAAAAAATCTTTTAGACAATATAACTCATTTGAGTTTGCCATATTATTAAAATAGTTGAGTCATTTGGAATCACCTCTCCGTCCATGCAGATCATCCTTCTTAATTTTTTGTTGTTGTCATTTGAAGAACTGTGTAGCAATCCAGGGCACAAAACTAGCAACTTTATAGCTGGTGTTAGTTTGGCTCTGTTGAACCCTAAAGAATTTATCATTGTTGTTTCCATATTTGTAGAACTGCAATATTTGGAACGTTAGATTTGAAAGTAATAAATTTCAAAGTTTAAATTGTAATTATTTAAAAACTAATTTAAAATTTTTAAAATTGGTACAATATAAAAAAAACCCAAATTCTTGCAAGCAGTTTTATGCAACGAATTAGATGAATCCGAATGAGACTATCCAAAATATGCTTAAAATAAGTAATAATTTTCTTCCGAAGCATCAGAACAAATTTTTTAACCCGTTGAAGTTGGTTTCCAACCAACTCTATCTTGTCTCCATTTCTTGATACATACCAATTTTTTTTCTTTTATTTTTTTCCCTTTGTTCTTAGTATATCTTGAAAAGTAATCAATACAAAAAAGATTTGACATCACATCTTAGAAAAGATAGGAAATTAATTATAAAAAAAACTTATACCCCACACCATGCTTGTGGCACAATTTAGTTGGAACTAAATGTAATATTTATAATTCATTTTTAGAATTAAAATTATGAAGACATTACACTTACAGGTGCTATATGGATTCAATAGAAAAATTCAATTACAAAAATATATTGAAAGAACTTACGTGAACGTGTGAACATATAAAGGAACCCTACACAATTTACATGCCTTTTCCATCTTAGTAGATAAAATCCCATGGGGAAAATAATCTTGTCCCCTTGTTCCATTGACGAAAATATAATAAGCCCATAAGAAGGTAACCCAAAAAAGTATCCAGCAAAGAAATACACCCAACGTCTAAATAACAGGGCGTCAAATTGGGCTACTCTTTACGATTGTACCCAAGCACGTTCCATCTCAGCATATTACATTATATCTTACTAATAAGTATATTGAGTTCTACATATAGAAAACATTTTTTGAAAAGTAAATTTTACAGTGAATAAAGAAAATCATGTGCCTGTGTAAATTAGCAGTAAAATAGTGTATCAAGTTTCAAATCAAGTTTCTATCTTTTTGTATCGTATCCATTATTTATTTAAGATAAATTCCATAATTAATTGATTTTGGTACTTGAAAACTCTAAACAATGCAAAAGTCCTTTATGTCGAATGTTGTTACATGTTTGTGGGGACTCACATTGAATTTAGCTTGAATTAACAAAAAATAATGTATATTTGTTATCAGTCCTGCAGCTACTTATAAAAGAATTAAAAGAAATCATGTTTTATATGATTGCATAATTTCTTATGTTATTTATGGAAGCCAAAAACTTATCATGTTTTTTATGTTAAAATTTTATTTTAATTAATTAAAAAATAACTAATTTCACGAATTATGTACTTACTTTGATATTTTGTTTCTATTTATGTCAATTAAGCATAAGGACTAATACATCTTTGAATATGAACATATTCAAGAAATTTTCTTTTTTATTAATTAAATAATTCCTTGAATTATGTGCCAAAAGTTACTTGGTATTTTGTTTCTATTCATGTCAATTAAGCATAAGGACCCGTACAAAAAATAATAGGACTCTAGAGTATTTGTTTTCAAAAATTTTCTAAAAAGACATTATCTGAAACAGTAGTACTCACAGTGAATATGATGTTCAACGCCACTAATAAACATAGAGTGTAGACAAAGATGTATTGAGAAAACATATCATTCAATCGTTTAAAACACCCAAAATTAAACATCAGGGGAGGGGAAAAAGGTAAAACTAACTTGCGGTTCTTGCCGATTAGGGGTTGTGGCCACAGATTGGTCAAATTTGAAAACCGAACGTGAGCTGTCTAGGATGAAGGGTTGTCAGATGGATATACAGATCTGGTGCGGATCTGGAGATGAAGGGTTGTCAAACGGATCTACAGATCTGGTGTAGATCAAACCAGACAACAAACCGAAATTTTTATTGAGCTGCGAGAAGGAGTTTATTGAAGACGGACTTGCACGGAGAAGTTGTTGGTGAAGAAGAGATTTACCTTGCATCAGGTGACTTTTGTACGTATTTATTGAGTTTCTGTCCATCGTTTTTCTATTGGGTTTAGAAGTGTTTGTGATTTAGGTTAGATTTACTGATTTGTATTCTAATTGTTATTCTTTGTGTGAAGATGTTTATTTCGTTTAGGTCTCAAATACTATTGATTATCAATTACTTTATATTCTTGGAAAATAGGATACATATTTTTATGCATATTGTTAAGAATTATAAACTTGATAAAGATTATATATTTGTGAATTTCAGTTGTAATTTAAGTGGAGATCTAAATAGTTGAACATGAGGAGGAGTTAATAAAAATGTCTTTGGCTATACTCTTTTATCATTTAACAGTTATATGAAGTACAAATGAAGAAAACATTACTGAAGCTGGAAATAATTTCTTTCAGGCAATATAAATGCAAATTTGGATACAATTTATAAATTTGGTGATTTGCTTTTCTGAAATAACGTTAAGAAATCATGGAAGTGAATTGATTGGAAAAAAATATGCAACTTTATAATGGAGGAAAAAAAGAATAGTAGATGAATTAGTAACGGACTGAATATCATAATATCTAACTACTTATGCTTTGAGTTTGAACTCCAATTCTTCTACTTTAATTGACACTCTTAATTAATTAACACCAACAATGGCTGGTATGCTTATTAGTAGCAAAGTGAACTTTCAACATTTAATACTGACAAGATAGTAATTGTCGTCTCCACAAAAACTTCCCAGCTGGTTTGATGGGTGCAACCTGTTGGTAGTGCTGTCACCATTGTATTATTTATCATATATAGGTCAAGATTGATTATATTGACCTACAATAAACAATCTTTGCCAATGGGATACATGTATGCATGCATGCATATTCTTTGTACATTGAAAGCAAAAGGATGAGATTTTATTATCGCTACACATCCATAGTATCCTTGTGGACACTATCACTACGTTTGTGTGTGGGTTAAGTGTTTACAGTTACTGGTGGCAACCACCATCAATCATTCAATATGGACTAACACGTTGCATTTTCTGAGTTCGATTATGTGATGTTTTTGTTTTTTCCTTTCTTTGGCATAACACTCAATTATATTAGTTATCATTTGCATGCTAATATGACATTAAATTAACAAATCACGTGTTAATGAGCTGATGAATAAATGTTAAAATCTATTCACCAATTATCTCAAAAATCTCAAAAATCTCAAATTTGATTACTTTTCATCATCTGAATTTAGATCCAATTGACATAATGATATTGTAGTTATATTAATATACCCTTAATACAGGCCCTATGATCAAAATTGGAACCTGAATGCTAGCTAATTAAAAGGTATAATCTACACTTTTGGCCATTTAATAGATGTTGGCTAATTACAGACAGAATGATAGGCAAAGAGGTTTTTCATGATTCTGCTCATGAGTATAAAGCTCATCTTTAATTTCTTATTATACATAATCCTTGACCAAAAGTTTAGGGACATAATTATACATGCACAAAATACATGGGACATAATTATATATGTGCAAAATACGTGTATTAATAGGGCGATGTACTAAATACAAGAATTAATTGATGATAAGTTACTTCTCTATTTAATATACAGAATACGTGGGGACATAATTACATATGTGCAAAATACATGTATTAATAGGGTGATGTACTAAATACAAGAATTAATTGATGATAAGTTACTTCTCTATTTAATATACAAAATACGTGGGGACATAATTATATATGTGCAAAATACATGTATTAATAGGGTGATGTACTAAATACAAGAATTAATTGATGATAAGTTACTTCTCTATTTAATATACAAAATACGTGGGGACATAATTATATATGTGCAAAATACGTGTATTAATAGGGTGATGTACTAAATACAAGAACTAATTGATGATAAGTTGCTTCTTTATTTAACATACATTTATAACGAAACTTTTCTATATTGTGTTAAACATCACCATTCAAAGTTTTAAGGGAGAAAAATTTTGGTTGGATGCCTATATATCATTGGATGGGATCTTTCACGATAATTGTAAGGTAATGATTGTATCTTTTAACATAAAGAATCAGATACCTATGGATTTTGGAGTTTTTCCCTAACGAAATGAATAATGTTGGCAAACCTACTTCAAGTCTACAAAGGGTGAGTTAGTGTAATTTGTAATATTTAACATTTGAAAGTCACAGCTAATACTATAGACCATGCCTTCGTCTGTTCAACGTAATCTTTAGTTTAGCTGCACCTTCCTTATCACTGAGAGCTCAAAAAACAATTTTATCAATGTCTGGTAAGAACACAAACTATTTTGAAGACTTGAAATTTGTGCGCAGATGAATGCTCAGACTTCGGTTTTTATTTCATGCAAACAGGTAGGAATGTGTTTTGCATATCATCAGCAAGCTTGTTAATTCCTAGATACTAATCTGTTATGCAAAATATTTCTAATTATCTGCAAAGGCCACTAACCGAGGCAACAGCCCATTGTCACAGCTTAAGAATAGCTCACCAAGATTTTTGTTGAAACTTAAATTGCAACAGTGGAAGCTTAACTGTAAAAGAAAGTGCTGAAACTCTAGCAAATATGTAATAGATCCTTACACACATGGAGATTTTTTCTATTCCTAATTTAACTCCTTACCAATTTTGCTTACTTGGAAGCCCATTCATAATCAATTACTTCTTCATTAGTCTGTGAACGCGCATCAATTGCTCATGTTACAAGTGGTCAATTTTGCTTTGGCCATCAAATCATTTGATTTCTTTTGGATTCATACGCTGTCACCTCAAATTAGTGCTGAACTTAGTGTCCACTGTAATTTTTTTAATCAAAAATTAATTTTTTCTTTATGTCCGCTGTATATTTTTAATCAAAAAATTAATTTTTCCCATCTCCCAAGGCTTTTTGACAATGTTTAATCAAAAAATGTCTTAGATTTTTGTCCGATATAGACATCTCCCAATCTTTCGACTTTTAGTAAAAAATGTTTTTTTTTCTTTTAGTAAAAAAAATTTTTTTTTTGGGCAAAGCCTAATCTGTCCATGAACTTCGTTGCTATTTTCAAATCATTTTTGAGAGTGTTTTCACAGACGACTCAAAGTCTCCTTCACTAAGTTTATTACTGAAGTTATTTGTCATGGTTTCAAAAAATGTCTGTTGTTTCTTAAGTGGGATATAATGTGCTTTTTTCTATGAGAATATCTAGCAGCCCTTTTATTACTGTGTCCAGAAGGGAAACTTGAGAAAGGACATTTAAAACTCCAGCAACAGAAAGATGAGAATCTTGACTTTCTTGTCATTCAAGAATTCGTATAAGGTTAAAGCAAGAGGACAAATAAAGAAAAAAAAAGTGTCAAATAAATAAATGTGAAAGAATGTCTGAATTGTTCTCACAGCTATAATTTCAGGGACAAAAGAAAGTATCACTTGAAAGCTAACAAAGCTAATGATTGGAGTCCTTTTAGTGGTCGATTGCTGTTGTAAATTGAGATGAAACACCAATCCTGTGTGTTGATACAGTTAATATGTAGAATGTAGTGTGCATAGTTATAACTACATGAATCTAATTAAGGAAACATGAAAGGGGCAAGTGTATTACCGGCATCATATGAAATGGGGTTGCTATATATTCATCAGAAGAGCTATCAATCTGAATTGTGCTGTAAAGATCAATATAAAACAATTAGCTTTCTGTTATTTAATATGAGGTAATTGAAAATGCTGTACATGTAATAAAAATTCAGGAGTTATGCACAATGAGGATGTGAAATCAGGAGAACCTATATGTCTATTTGTCTTAGATCTGTTGATTTATGGATGTTCTTACAGTTGGAAATGAGTAATAGTTGGGCATATTTTTATTTGCGTGCAGTGGACTTGTACTTTATTTTATGGTTCCAACTTCTGAATTCATCATCCAGACCTCTACAATAATTATATTTTTTATATATTTATTGGAAGTTCGTTTTTTTAACCTTTTTTTCTTCAGCTTTCTTTCACCCTTCGGTTTAATCAAGTAAATTATGTTAGTTTAGAAGTATTTTTAAAGGATTCCAAGTTGCTCATAATTATGTTAGTCATAGGCTTCGTGAAGATATGAGACAAAGTTCATACACATTGCCTAGGAACATGATGTGCTTCACCTAGTAATTTATACTAAAGAGCTATCTGTTAGTTTGTTGGCACACGTAATATACACTTTATACAGGAATACAGAGAACAACATTCTAATGTGTGCATCTCATTTTGCTCCCTTGTCAATATATTAAGCAAGAGACATGAATAGACAAAGAACTGCTGAATAACTTAATGCCTATATAAATTAATCAGTGATTTTGTTAATATTATAAACTTTATTTCATTAGCAACGGAAGGTGCAATTGAGTGGCAGTAACAATTTGTGTGTCATGGATTATGCTTGCCAAATCAAAGAAAAAATGGATAATAATATTAAATATTGCCAAGTTAAGTCATTAGTTTTTCTAGATACTTATTATTATGTTTAGATGCTTGTTTGCTGCTCTTGTGATTTTTTTTTTCGAAAGTGTTTACTTTGTCTTTTATGCTGCAAAATTGTGATAAATCAAAATATTATATCATATACATAAACACCTTCAGGTTTAGGTATACAAATCAAGAAAAAAAATGAATCTAAAACTATTTGTCCAATAGTTTCACACGATGTCCAATAATGAATTTGAAATTTTCTTAAAGTTTTTTTAATATCTAAAATGAGAACTATTACATCAATTTCTTAGCACCTGTTTAAGGCCCCTGATTGTGAAACTACGAAATCCAAGTGTTCTTGTTTTAAAGAATCAAGGAAACAGAGAAAGGTACTATCTGTCAAAGCTGCACTTTTTTCTACCGCTAACACCACTTGCTATTTTCGAAATTCATGTCGAGAGTATCACAACGAAGAGCTTTAAAAAAATTCAGTTTAACTTCCTTTCTTAAAGTAAATCAGTTTAACTTTCTTTCTAGAAAATGGATGTAAAAAGTTAATGTATAGAATACAATGTAGTTGTAACTTACACAAATCAAGTAATGGAACATGAAATAGATGAAATAGAGGATTGTATTACCTGTATAATATGAAATTGAGCTGATATTTATTCGTCACAGGTGTTCAATGTTCCAACTTCTGAATTCATCATCCAGACCTCTACAATAATTATGTTTTTTATATATTTATTGGAAGTTCAATTTTTTATCCTTTTTTTCTTCAGCTTTCTTTCACCCTTCAGTTTAATCAAGTAAAGTATGTTAGTTTATAAGTATTTTTAAAGGATTCCAAGTTGCTCATAATTATGTTAGCCATAGGCTTCGTGAAGATATGAGACAAAGTTCATACACATTGACTGGAAACAGGATGTGCTTCACCTAGTAATTTATACTAAAGAGCTATCTGTTAGTTTGTTGGCACACGTAATATACACTTTATACAGGAATACAGAGAACAACATTCTAATGTGTGCATCTCATTTTGCTCCCTTTTCAATATATTAAGCAAGAGACGTGAATACACCAAGAACTGCTGAATAACTTAATGCCTATATAAATTAATCAGTGATTTTGTTAATATTATAAACTTTATTTCATTAGCAGCGGAAGGTGCAATTGAGTGGCAGTAACAATTTGTGTGTCATGGATTATGCTTGCCAAATCAAAGAAAAAATGGATAATAATATTAAATATTGCCAAGTTAAGTCATTAGTTTTTCTGGATACTTATTGTTATGTTTAGATGCTTGTTTGCTGCTCTTGTGATTTTTTTTTTTTTGAAAGTGTTTACTTTGTCTTTTGTGCTGCAAAATTGTGATAAATCAAAATATTCTATCATATACATAAACACCTTCAGGTTTAGGTATACAAATCAAGAAAAAAAATGAATCTAAAACTATTTGTCCAATAGTTTCACACGATGTCCAATAATGAATTTGAAATTTTCTTAAAGTTTTTTTTAATATCTAAAATGAGAACTATTACATCAATTTCTTAGCACCTGTCTAAGGCCCCTAATTGAGAAACTATGAAATCCAAGTGTTCTTGTTTTAAAGAATCAAGAAAACAGAGAAAGGTACTATCTGTCAAAGCTGCACTTTTTTCTACTGCTAACACCACTTGCTATTTTCAAATTCATGTCGAGAGTATCACAACGAAGAGCTTTAAAAAAATTCAGTTTAACTTTCTTTCTTAAAACGGATCAGTTTAACTTTCTTTCTAGAAAATGGATGTAAAAAGTTAATGTATAGAATACAATGTAGCTGTAACTTACACAAATCAAGTAATGGAACATGAAATAGATGAAATAGAGGATTGTATTACCTGTATAATATGAAATTGAACTGATATTTATTTGTCACAGGTGCTGTCAATGTGATCTGTGCTTTGTGCTGTAAAGATGAATAGAAATTAATTGGTTTGTTGATGAATATCATGCATTGGCACATGGTGAACATATTTAAGACAATATGTGTACCTGGACTTAGGACCTGTTTGTAGACTACATTTCTAGTCTTGGTAAATGAATTGTTGGTACAGGCTTTAGGTCTGATCAAAACTTTTGTAGTATTCATTGAAGTTCCTCTAGACAAAGCCACGTATAATTGTCCATGTGAAAACACAGGTTGGGGTAGATAAACTCCGACACATGGAATTGTTTGTCCTTGTGCTTTGTTTATGGTCATTGCAAAACAAAGGCGCACTGGAAATTGCTTTCTAATTAGTTGAAAGGGATATCCTTCGTTCTCTGCTGGAGAAAGTGGTATGCGCGGTATGAATACATGCTTTCCAGCGTGTTGACCCATAGTGATTTCAGCATGTATAACTCTGTTTGTGAATCCTCTGCAAACCATTCTTGTTCCATTGCACAATCCTTCTGATGGATCCAAATTCCTCAACAGAATAATTGGGCAATTTTGTTTGAGAATTAGCTTGTGTGGAGGCAAACCGTTCGGTGTTAATGAATTGAGAAATTCATCCTGATAATAATTGTTAGTGTCGTCGATTGCCTCGTCAAAGCTTATGTATGTTTTTACTTCACCCGGGAAAATTGAAATTAGCTTCTCATTCAATCTGTCTACATTCTCATTTGTTGTTGCTAGTATGGCACGACTTGTCATGTATGTGGCGGAGGTAGCATTTTCTTCTAAAGATGGAAATATAGCATTAATCAATCGATCTTCTAATGCTTCATCATTGTTGTCATATCCAATAACCATTTCTTTTGGAAGTTGGATATTTCCTTCATCATCCATTGGTTCTTCTCTAGAGCCAACTCGTAATAGAAACTCACTAAACTCAGGGTCTGATCTTGCTCTCATGTTCCTAGACAAAGTCAATCTTTCCATATGTGCCCACAAATATGATTTTACCAAACTTGCTTCTATTGTTTGTTGTATTGTCCCCTTAGGTACTACAGGAAGCACCTGTCTAAAATCACCACCAAATACAACTACTTTTCTGCCAAATGGTTCTGTGTTATCCATGATGTCTTTCATACTTCTGTCAAGCGTTTCAATTGCCCAACGCTTAGCCATTGGTGCTTCATCCCATATGATCAAGCTTGCTTTTTGTATTAGCTTTGCATTGCCACTTTGCATAGGTATATTACACATGCTGGTTTCATTAGCCATTATTGGTATCTTGAAACGCGAATGTGCAGTTCGCCCTCCTGGCATAATAGCAGCTGCAACTCCAGATGTTGCTGTTGCTAATGCTATCTTACCCCGAGAACGCAAATTGGCAAGCAATGCCCTATACAAATACGTTTTTCCTGTACCTCCTGGTCCATCCACAAAAAATACTCCAGGTCTTCCTTCATTTACTCTATTAAGTATTGCTGAAAATGCAGCTTTTTGCTCAGGATTTAGGTTTATTTCTGCACAATAATCATCATTTGGAATTTCTATGGACATCTCATCACAAATTTCTTTTGGATGTATAGCTTCACAATCCTGTGATTTGACAGGTATACTTGGCAAATCGTAATGGCTTATATCCTATCCCATGCTCTCCAAAAAGGAATTAATACTTTTCAAGCACATTGCAATAGATGATGATGCAGAAATTCCATTCTCTCTCTGAAAATCCTCTGACATTGCTGCAAAATATTTTTCCCACAAAGTGTGAACATTTGGTGGTTCACAGTATATCAAAATAGTTGCAAATAATCTCCTTAATGCATGCGGCATTTGAAAATTTATTGCTTCATCTAAACATTCAGATATGCTTTGATCTGAATCTAATAATCCAAGTTTTTCAGCAGCTGCTTTAAAGCTTGTGCACCGTACATGATTAACTGTTAATAAATCATTAAATGAAGTTGGACCTCTTATGTGATTTAGTAACAATCTCAAGTAGTATCTTTCACGTTCTGCTGGATTGGCTCCATTGATTTGCCCAATAACCTCCTTTTGTTTTCTTGGAATCCATGTTTTAGTTTCTTTGTTCCATACATAATGCTCTGGAAATTCATTGTAAAGAAGTTTTTTAGCTTCGTCTGATTCCTTGCACACTTGAAAATATTCTGTCAACATTGTTTTTGACAAATCTTCATTTTAAGAAGGGCTGCCAAATTCTGATGCTTCCAATAGGAAAGAAATTGTTTACCAGGAAGATGGAGTTGTAGATTAGTAACTGACGGGCACATCTCATTCATAGTGAATCTAAATGTTCTCCAGATAGCTTCTTGTGCTGACACCCATCTACCATCTTGAAATTGTTGAATTTCATCAATCACATTATCTCCTTCACTGTGGGAAATATATACAGCAACTCGATCATGTCCCTTGTAGATATATTTGTAGAGGTACTTTACTGCCTAGACTCCTGAACAAACTTCAACGTTAATGTGACAGTTATACCTTGAAAGAAGATACGGGTTGTATGGTACAACCCATTAATTATTCAATCTTGCTCTTCTAACCCTGACCAGCTTTCCGTCATTCCTCCTCCTATAAATTGGGTAGCCATCTTTCCCTTGCATCGTTTTACTACAAAATGACCGTGGATAATGATACTTGCATTTTCCATTCACCATGCAAGTGTTATGTGCATTTTTTTCGCCACATGGCCCATGTAGCATGTGTTTCACAACCAATTTGTACAAGTCAGGAAATCTGTCTTTGTCTGGAAGTTCTGCACAAACAAATTTGTCAAACTCATCCGGTGTGACGATCTTATACTCTGACTTGAGTATAATTAACATGTGGGCATGAGGTAAACCTCTTTTTTGAAACTCAATCACATGTACATGAGCAGCAACTTGTCCAAAAATATCCTTCTTGAACAATTGATCTTTTAGGTCTTCCAATTTAGCTCGAAAAACTCTTGATGTAAGATCGGGCCTATCTTGAGGTCGTTGTCCTTTGTGCAAATGTTGCTGTATTTCTTTCCATTCAGGATTGCAAGTCATCGTAATGAATAGATCAGGCTTCCCAAATCTCTGAACCAGGGCCATGGCATCAAGGTATCTACGTCTCATATCTCTAGGTCCTCCAATAAATGTGGCTGGAAGCACAATTCTTCTTCCAACTTTGCATCCTCTTGTTTCCCCTGCCATTACACTGTCTACTATTCCTTGATAAAGTTCCGTTCTCATCTTATCTTGATTCCTTCGATAGTATTCCAACCGAGAAGTTTCAAGCTTGACATACATATCCACAGCATATTGTTGAAACAATCTTCCAGCAAGTAACAATGTTGATTGCCTTGGCTGTCTTATTTGGAATTTGTAGCTGTAATATTCTCTACATGATACTTTTTCACTGGATTTTCCACGTGGTCCTATGAAAATTAAGTATTATATAAATAATATACTAAGCCTTATCAAGAAAAAGTTTGGCAGCTTTGAATGCAAAACAAAATAAAACAATGAATACATATTTTCATTACATATTTAGCATCTAAAACAAAAAATGAATGCATGAAGATTGATATCTTTATTGATAAAAAATAAAAATAAAATCAATATATGAGATTGTTAATTAGATATGAGTTTAACACTATTTATTGCACAATTATTATCTTATCATCTTATTCTTCTAATCATCAATCATTTTAAAATTTGAAAGACGAATTTTTTTCTTTTTGACTATTTCGTACTTAGGGGCCAACCCATGAGTTTCCCATGTAAATACTCAAGATTCGACATGTCAATTGGTATACGTAGAATAGGAATCTATTAGCTCACATATGACACTACCATATTCATGTAGTGATATGTGTTAGTGATGTAGGTACAAGCATAGGTATTGGCACGTATTTATTCTTTACTTGCCTTGCTATACTCATGTCAAACTTTTTGTTCGAACCATCTCTACATACTTTCCCATTTAAGTCTAAGTAATACTGGTTTAGGACTCTATGTTGTAGGAATAGAATTTATTACTCATGCAAGACTGTAGGACTCTATTCTATGTTGTCCAAATGGTCTAAATTGTCAATTATCATATTTATAAAGCTACTTAGTATTTATCATAAGTCCTCCAATTTATATATCATTTTCTAATAGAATACTTGAGTCCTCCAATTTAGATATCATTCAATAATCTGAAAAGCAAGCAAGAGATCAATATTTGTGCTCTCTCTACTAAATATGAATGTGCCCATTAAATAAGCAAAATTAGAGGAAGCATGCTAAATGTTCATCTGGTATACCAATAACTTGTAATTAATTGGTCACATATGTTCGTTGTATTACAAATTATAAAAAAGAATTTTGGACATTCTTTAACTGTTGAAGGTGATAAAAGAGAAGTTAAAACAAAATAAAGAAGTTCAAACAAAACCTAAAATTTAAAAAGTTAGATAAGAGCGTACTCAATCTACTTACCATGACTAAGTTGAGTATGATCATATATGAAATCATGAAATAGTAGTTTCTATTAAACTACTATTGATTCTATGGATATCAAAATAATTTCAAACTTTAATTGAAACAACAATTTGTAAAGAGTTAAATTAATGTTTATTAATATCCATAGCTGATTGATTTTTTTTTCTTTTTGGTGTCTGAATGGAACTGGACTTATAATATTAAAATTGTGTGCCAAATATTACTAAGTTGATAAAAGTTGGAGTTTACTTATGGATCTAAAGATAAGTCAGCCTATATGCCAAATAATTGTTTAATTTTTAAAGCAGTGACAATTAGAGGAGGAACAAAAAAAAAAAAAAAAAAAAGAGAGAGAGAACAAAAAGTTAAGCTTAGTAGTGTGATAGAAATACCTTTTTCCTCACAATCGATTATATCTTTAGCAGATTTGAAACTTGGTGAATGTGTCTGGTTTTTTTTTACCGAAGCATTACTTTCTTTTGCACCCACTTTTTTAATGTCTGGATGCCATCCGATCTCACCATTAGGGAATAAAAGTGGGTACTGTAAAGGATCATAACATCCAAAGTAGTACTTAATTCGGTATCTATTTCCACAATGTGAGTGTACTACAATATCTCGCTCATATGGGACATTTGGATTGTTCCCTTCAATCCAAATTGCAGCCACTTGATCTGTCGTAGGTGAATTATAAACTCGCTGATCTAGTCTGACATCTTTTGTGATGTGAATTTGAACACCCTTGACTGAAGGGAGACCTTTTAATTTTTGGAAGAATTGTGCATATGGATTTGCTTCCATAATTTTCATCAACTTCTCTACAATTTCTTGCCGAATATTTCCATATGGAAGTATCTTCATTCTATTTTGGATTTCATTTTCTGTATCATAAAAATATAGCTGGAAATAGATAGGACCATCTTCGTTTGGCAATAAACTTGGAAGGTCATGGTAGATTTGCCCTTGAACTCGAAATGTATAAACCCCTTTTTGGTTAGAGGCTAGACCTTTATCCAATTTAACCCCAAATGATGTGAAAGAAAAGATACTGTTATATGCACGGATGTTTCTTCGGAATTCAACTGATTCTTCTAATTGGGAAGTTAGCAAATCGTGCAGTTCTTCTGGAATTTCAGGGCAAGGAAGCTTTATCTTTCCGTTATCACAACAAAATGTAGGTGATTCATTCTCAAATTTTTTGGCACCACAATGCATGCAAGTATGCATTTCATTCAATTCATGTGCTTCTGAACAGACTGGATCATACGATATTTCACCTATTCAAAAATTTAAAGAATAAATAATCAAAAATATAGATTTAAGTATGTTTTAAAAAAATTTGTGGATATATATAATACTAACCTTCAGATTGAGTTGGATTCATTGCAGCTCGGAGTAATGTAGTGTTGGTTTTTCTAGATGCTACATGTTTTATAACAGAATTTCCTGTTATTTTTCCTGAATTTCTATTTTTTCTTGCTTCTGTAGCTTTTTGTACTTTCTCGCGACGTTGTTCCGTAGATAAGCTGGCATACTTCATTTTCATCTTGTCCAATTTGCGCTTGTGAGCAGCTTCTGTATTATATTTCAAATATTTAGTATCAAAATAGAGCAAGGAAAATCAATTAGTAAATAAAGAAATAAAGTTAAATGATTTACCTGAAATATAAATTTGTGGATTCCTTCCTTCCATTTTCTGGTTGTAAAACAGTTATCTAGAGCCAATAAAAGACATGTATAGTTCATAATCTGGTCAGATCAGACATAAACATGGAAATAGTAACTATGGAATATATCTTATTTAGGTGCAATGTGCATGGAAACTATATAGGATTTCAAAAATTTTAAAGGAGCTACTGAATACATCTTACAAAGATTACAGCCTAATGACATAAGAAAACACATGTCCCTTATGTTGTCTTTAATATGACAATCATAATGCTGAAAATTTTAAGTGGCTTTTAAATTGAACAATAACATGAATATTTTACTTTTGACAGTTTTTTAATACTCAATAGAATCTTTGCTGTGGTGAATTATGAGCCAATGGTGTTAATTTTTTACAGGTTCCATGAATTTGTTGGATTTCATTGATTTGATTGCAAAGAATTTTCTGTAGTGTCTGTTGTTTTTTGCAACTCATTTGATCAAGTTTTTATAGTTTCATATTTGACTTGATCTACATGGTTTTTAGACTCAAGTTTAGATGGTGAAAAAAGAGGAAAGAAGAGATTTTGAAGAAGTCTCAATCTTTTTAGATTTCACATCATGTTTATGACATTAGAGTAGTACTTTTGGGTTTTGGAAACGGAAAAAAAAGGAAGAAAAGAAACTTATTTGCAGTACTTGTAAAATTAAATACTTATTTTGGAACAATGTTTCATCGGAGTAGAGATTTTATCAAAACTTTCAGACTGTGATTTATTTCGACCAAGAACTGAAAAGAGAGTAAATCATGTTTTACCTTTTAACGTCCTGTCGCGCATTAACTTTAGGTGTATGAGATTCTTTATATGTTTCTGTGTTAGGTTAGCTGAAAACCACAAGTGTTGTACTTTGATGTTGGGGTTTTGCATATGTCTTTATGTCTATAGATATTTTTATTTTGGCAAGGAATGTGTTAATCTGGAGTGTATGGTGACCATCAAAATTACTTTTTTTAGATTTCTATAATGCTGCTCATAAACGATATCAACAATATGAATGTTGTTCATTTAATATTTTGATCAGCAAGCTGTTAGTCCCTAGATAATAATCTATCATGCAAATATTTCTAATTATCTACTGCAAAGGCCACTAATGGAGTCAATAGCCTATTGTCACAGCTTAAGAATAGCTCACCAAGATATCTAGCCTGACAACATATATTTAATGATAGGAATAAGCAAAAGCTAGCTGATTTTGATAGGATGGGAAAATATGCCAATAGAATCTCTCGGGAACCTCTTATCTTATTAATAATTTTTGGGCTTTTAAGTTACATTAATCCTATTTCAAAAGCACATTGAATTTTAACATCTCATCTGTAGAGTCTTGAAAAAAATAAGAGCACACGTTAAGCATTAAGGTAATTGTCTAAATGCTTGCTTTTTTGACACCTAATTTTTATACAAACAAAGCTTTTTTTGTCTACCTAAGTAAAATTACCCCTCCTTCTCTCTCTCTCTCTAACTTAGCATTCACCACAATATCTAGAGTAGAAGCAAATCACTTCATGAGCACAAATTTCTAGTCTTGAATGATTAAATTAAGACTCCTATGGTAGGAGAAATGTTCTGTATGCTCTGAGAATCTCTAACTGTATTTTTAAAGCTTTTTTGTAATCATTCATTGAATGTTGCTTATTTTTAAGGGAAACAATCTGTATGTGGCCTCTGGCTAGTGAATCTCGATTTTTTCTTTAGTTCTTTTCAAGCTAGCAATCTTTGACAATAATCTTAAAATACCCATTTCCTGGAATAAACAATAATCATAATATAAAAATATGACAAATCTAAGGAAGCAATCAACATTGTGAAACAATAAATTTTGTAATACAACAAATTGACTTTATCAAGATACGTCTATATTGCAAGCATATAAAAATAACAACTCAAACTAATGAAATCTCTGCAATTTGAAACTTTTTGGTAATCAACTGCATTTAGAAGAGATTGTATATTGCATAAGCAAGTACTGAAGTGTCAAAATTTAAGTTATTATCAACTTTTAAGCACATAATATAGATCACAGTTATCATGTTTAGCATCTCCTCTGAAGAGCACGCTCTTTACTGTTTTAGCAAAATGCATGAATTATCACTGTTTGGCTTGGCATAAATTGTAAATCCATATAGATAAACATCTTTTGTTTTGGTGACAGTTCACTTGATACATAGATTCTGAAAAATGTGAACTTGAAACTTGCCATCTCGTATGGTAGTATCTATGTAAAGTTTGCTAAATCCATTAATATGAAAATGAACAAATATACTTATCTAAACAACTCCATGATCAATTGCTTCTATATCGTATATAAAAGGGAAGCACCCAAGGTTGTATTTATTTGAGTTGGTGTTGTTATACATACATTTATTTTTCTCTAGAAATAAAAAGTGTAAGCTGATGTTTGATGCTGGTATAACTTAGTGTAATCATGTTATGGTCGTGGCTTAGTTTTGAGAAAGAATCCTAGACTTTTTCAAATTAATTAGTATTTAAATTAATTAAGTTTTTTTTTGGAAGTAAAAGTAATTGAATTTTATATGAGAACTTTAGTTTTAGCAGTTTAAAAGTGATGTTGTGGTCATGGCTTAGTTTTGAAAAGGCACTGGGGACATTTTGTAATTAAAATCCTTAACCAAATTGATTGAGTTTTCACTTTAAAACGTTTACATTTGGTAGTTTAATTAGTTGCTTTATATTAGCACTTTAGTTGCACGTTGAACTTCTGAAATTTTTGGTGGTTTAGTAGTTTATTAAGTGGGGCTTTGTAATTTCATATTTAAATAAACATGGATGTTTAGTTCTATAATGATGAATCTTGCCTTTTTTGCTATGACTTTTTCCATTTTATGTCAATGTGAAGTTAATTCAAGTCCTAGCATTTTTGTAGTAGTTCATATTGATTAAACATAGCAACTATATGACCCCTTAACACTCATTTTAATGACTTCTAACAGGGGTTTTCTACAATGTGTGAAGAGGCTGAGTATTGTGTGGAAAGATGAAGTTCTCATTCCCTCTTCAACAGCATTGCTTAATCAGTTGCAATAACTTCAACTAAACTATTCTGGTTCTCCCTTAAAGATTATCAAATTAATGAGGTTGATCTTCCAAGTTATCACTTGTATTGATAAACTATTGATAAACTTTAGAATTCCAGTAATCAACTCGAAGCATTTTCATATATATATATATATATATATAGTTTCCTATAGAATACAACACACCAGAAATTAAACATCACATGGGTTATTACCTGAAACCGAACCGAACGTTGATATATTGATGATGCTGTTGGTTCTCCCCAAATCGGGTAACCTTAAAAGCTTGGAGAAGTGTTTTAGAGAACGGAAATCTCAATGCTCGATGTGTGATGTTAGACTGTCTTGGAATCAGTTTGCCACCACAGATTGGGCATCTGTAAACCGAACCGAACGCCTTCTGATGTTTTGCTGATTAGAGACGATTGAAAGTTTACAATTTT
>JAMWEH010001459.1:0-214220 GCA_024721245.1 Mitragyna speciosa
ATGCTTGGTGCCCTTTTCAAGACGCAATTATCATTATCAAAGACAACAATCCCAGTTAAAACGATGCCAAATCACTTTCTTGCCTTATCTTAAATAAGATGCTTCGTGCTCTTTACAAGACCGCAATTAGAGATGGGGATTTGGGCGGGATTTAATTGGGACTGTGAAATATAGGTCATACCCAAACAATTTCATATTTGTCATGGGATCAATATGGGTGGGACTAAAATGGGTTAGTCCCATTTGATACCGCCCCAAAAACCCATTTATCCCAATTTTATTATTTTTCTAAATATCTTTTCCTTATTAATTAATTGTTATTTTTTTAGATTACTTAGTTTTTTTTTAGTTTAACATGAATAGTTATTTTTTATATCATTTATTTTTTTAATTTATTAACCTCAATAAATTTCTAACTTTTTTTTTGTTTTTATATTATTATTTTTTTAGATCTCATTTATTAATACTATTTAATCTTTTAAATTTAAACTATAGTTTTTCAATTGTTACATGTAAAGAGATAGATTGAAGATGTGCAGATATTTAATTTATCTACACATAAAAAAAATCAATTTAGATAGTATCTTATTAAAACTCCTGATACTAAAATCCATTACTAAAGTAATGAAGCAAATTAAAAATTAAAATAAATCAACATCTCATTTGTTCATGGGACATTACAAACTTTGATGAAACTAGAATATAAAGACTATTTTCTCGAAGAATAAGGTTGAATTGAAATTAAAGCACTCAATATATAAAATTCACATGAATTTTTTTAGTATAAAGATCAGTTTAACCACATAAAATTGATGTCAATAGATAAAATTTAACATAATATTTATAGTAGAAATAGATGAATCGAAGAGGGGCAAAATAAAGAAGCTAAGAATGCAAAATAAATTTCAACTTGTCCATCATTAAAAAAATAGGTATTCCATTGTTATTGAAAAAAATGTTAAAAAATAAAAATAAATAAAAATGAAAGATGTTTTGTTAATGCAGCTTAAAATGAAGAATTTTTTCAAAAGAAAGTATAGAAGAGGTGAATCTGATAAAAAATAAATTATTTCAAGTTTGTCTATATTTGGGTATGGGAATCCCAATCATTTCCCCAACCATACCCATATTTAAATGGGTGTTAATGGGTATAATCCCAAATAACCCAATTCCATATTATGTTACCCATCCCGCCTAAATAAAATATGGGCATGGGATCCCACGGGGCTTGGGACTAGATTGCCAGCATTAGACCGCAATTAAGTATCATTATCAAAGATACTTAAAAAAAAAAGTATCATTCTTTCATTCCCTTTCACACAACTGACAAATTCAATCACTTTTCTAACTTAAATCTTGTTTAACTCGTAAACGCATACAATCTCATCTCTAATTGAGACTGCTCGATCGATCTTATCTGCTTAAAATTTTGTGTAAGAGTTGCTAATTTTTTTATTGGCTTAATTTTACATACCTATCCTGAGGTTTGCTATAATTGCAAGAATCTCTCGTTAGATTTTACAAATTATATTTACACCCTTTGTATTTATATTTTTTATAACAAAACAAACTCATATTGATAATGTATCACAAATAACCAACCCAAATATCCTAAAATATTTTTAATTGCTTTTCAAAGTAAGCGATAAATAAAAAATATTAAAAAGACCCTAAAAATGAAGGTTTTTCACCCTTTGTTGGGCCTCCCAAACTATTTAAGCATGCTTTTTCTTAATAAAATTTTCATTTCTTTCTTACTGATATATTTGTTTGTAAAATTTTGATAGATAAAGTAAATTTATTCAAATTAGTTAGAGAACTGAGTTTTAGATAATAGAATTTGGTCGGAGAGGTGAACATTTGATGTAAAAGTATAAATTCTTTTGACATTTTTTATCACTTATTAATTAATTTTTAAAGGTTTGCTTTTCTTTTTTAAAAACAATTAAGGATAATTTAGGGTTTTTGGTTGGTTTTTTGGGATACATTAGCAAAATGGGTTAATTTTGTTATAAAAAAAAATATAAACATAAGAGGTGTAAGGTGTAATTTTTAAAACTTCGAGAAGAGGTAAGTACAACTACGACAACCATGATGTGAAATTATTCCTTTTTATTTCCCATATCAGATAACCAAGTCTTAATACAAAGTGTATGACTGCCCAATGCATCACTATTAAGCTCAGTGCCTGGGATGCGAAAAGTGGATGACTGCCCCTAATATGCTCCTTCAAAGATAGGAAGCACCATCACCAGCTTTCGCGTCCCAGAAATGGTCTTGAGGGGAAAGTGGATAACCGGGATATTTTTGCATTATTGTATTAGAATTTCTTGTCATACCTATCAAAACAAGAAATTAAAGCATACATATCCTTTGGTTTTTAGGATTTAGTATTGGTTTTAATCCAAGTCCTTATTACAAACTCCCGAGGTAATTAAGATAGTGTAATCCATTAGTCCATAGGTACTTAGTATTGATCGATATTCCCAAGTAATTTCAAAATGTTAAACTTTTATCCCTTCAATCCAGACCGACATAATTTAACATAAATAAACATAAAATTTTGGGATATGACAGCCATTTCCTATCAAATTCTTCCCCAAATGCAAATTCGTCAATCCAAATGAAATCTCAAATTATGTCAAAATTTAAAAAATGTTCAAGTAGAAAGGTGGAAAATTTTTATTTTTATTTTTATTTTTATTTTTTGTTAAGAGCTGTACCATACTTGTCCAATCTGCTGGTTAAAAAAAAAAAATGAAGATGGACCGATACACTTTTAAGCAATGCACTTTGGAAATCAATGGGTGAATGGAAAAGAAAGGAAAGATTTTTGGGCGGGCAAAAAAACTTATCTTGTAGCAGTAGAATCAATTCTTGCCGGGTCTGGTACTGCACGGTTCTATTCGGTAAGAATTCAGAATCATTCTTTTGAAGCTGGAAAAAACAATGAGATTTATCTAATGGTACTCATCACTATCTGATTAATGCAACTTTTCCATCTAAATCTATGAATTAGCTAAAAATTGTGTATAATTGACTGCTAGGGTAATATGGGGTGCTGGGAGGCAACTTTTCACGATTAATAGTTTAGACTAGAAAATGTCATAATTGCAAAAGTTGAAGCATATATCAAAGTTAGTATCTGTTTTTCCTTCTTTGTTTTTTCATCTATCAAAGCAAGACACACAAAGCATGACGCCTTGCCGTTTCTTGTCTGAACTTTGATGGCAGGCATCATGCTTGTTAGGCTATTAACTTATTTTGAATATATATTGTGGGAACGCATAAAGGTTGAACAGTTATAGCTCTACTACTCCACAGCAAAGATTGAGGTTTGAATTCTACTAACACCATTTCTCTAGTATAGGTTTGATAAAAAAAAAAAGAGAATATATATTGTGTGTGAAATGGAGGAGGATTATTAGAAAAGAAACTAATATTCAACTAACAAGCCAATTGTCCAATTTTAATTCATTTGTATAAGAACTTTTTCAAGTTTTATTGTAAAAAATAAAGGAAACACAAAATAACTCCACCTGACAATTTTGATTTGTTCATTTCATGCAATCTTCCTATTTGTACCTCTTCAATTTACATTACTATGCTTCTTCAATTCTTCAACCCCTGTTGACTTTCCCTATAGGCTTCTGCACTTCCATTTCCAATCAAGCAAAATAATGTCCTCCTCTCAGTTTTGTGTTTCTGCAGTCTAATTCTTCTGATCAAAACAAAAATTTCTCATCACAGTTATGACGATACTAATTGTACTACAGGAATTCGTGTCCCTTTTACAACTGCCAATGCAACTTCAATGGTGCTTCGTGTGAAACCTTCATAGTTTATAGAGCTCAAATATATTGCCAAACGCTTGCTTCCGTTGCTTCTTTATTCAATTCAGGCATAGCTGATCTCCTGCCTTACAGCAACTTGTCCCAAGTTGATCAAAAACTTCTCCAGCCTGGCTATGAAATCATCATCCCTATTACATGCACTTGCTCAAAAGAGAGATTCTATCATGCTGTTTATCGGTACAGTGCATCTCCTTCGGACTCTTTATCTGCAATTGCTTGTGAAACTTTTGAAGGGTTGGTGAAGGAGCGAAGTAATCCAGATTTTGAAGGTGACAAACAAAACGGTTATTCAATACAAGTGCCTTCCAAATGTGCTTGTCCTAATACATCAGATATTGAAAATGGCATAAATTACCTTGTGGCATAATCAATTTTACAGCATGACCATACAAACTCGGTTAGTCTTCAGTTTAAAGTTCCATTGAAAACATTAACCAATACTAACAGATCAGTACCATTTGGTGCCATAGTTCCTCGTACAACTCTGCTGATTCCCTTCACTAACAAACCATACCTTAACCCTGCTGCTATTTCTTCACCTCAAGGCTCAAGATGAGTCTAGTCCTGGAGCTCAGACTCCAATTATTAGATACCGAATCCAAAAGCAAGAGATTGTTTGCGATTTTTGGAGGGGTAATTTTTGCAGCTAGTTTATGCACCTGAATACCTTAAATATGGGCAGGCTTCAACGGAGTTCGATGTAGATGCATTTGGTGTAGCCCTTCCAGAGTTATCATCGGGGAAAGAAGCCACTGTGAATGGAATCTTTTGAAGAATTTTTTCAAATCTGCAGCAAATAGAGAGCTTCATCCAGATTCTTCTGGCTACTTGGAGATATTGGTCAATTTATGGATCCTCTCCTTGAGAGGTATTATTCAGTCGATGATGTCTTGTACTTAGCCTGCTTAGCCAAGGATTGTATGGGGTAAGAAGACCCGCTTAACAGACCAAGAATAAACGATTTCTTGATGACTCTTTCAAGAATATATTGTAACATTCTACCATTATAATCTTCTGCTCAATCCATATCAGTTGCTTTTGTCATTCAAATTGTATAATCTTTACATGTTTGATCTCTTTTCGTACAAATTCCATCACTAGCAAACTACGGATTTTCATCAACGGAAGCGAGAAAATCTACCGCAATTAGCTTTAGACAAACATAACGACTTAACATAACACTGTACAATACAGTATTTGCTACCTGAACAGAAAATATTATCGCACGTAATCTATGTAGTTAGAATACAAAATATTATTGCACTTGAACATTATTAATAGAAAACATCTAGCGTAGCAACAATAGTTGAAATTTCATACAAAGCGTAAATCCAAATCCACTTTCATAGAACTCGAACAAAACTTAGTCTCGCAGATTGCCAAACCACCATCAAAATTTGCATTTTGCTTGCATCTACAATCCAAGGCAAAGGAAATCAACACCATACAGGCAAATGTAACAACCCCTTGGTCAAGAAAGACTAGAAAACCAAAACCAATGCCTGGATAAAAAACGCGACAATTTTCTCCATTTAAATATACGTTAACTTCGTTATTGTAATCGTAACACACCCTGTACATGTGCTTCAAACATTTTGGTAGCAATTTCTAAAACTGACACTTCAAATCCTCGCTTCAGAATACAATTTCTACAATTTTACAAGTCAACGTTAGCATGTCCTAAAATCTTGGAGCCTGACAAAAAGACGTTGCAGATTTAAGCAGCCAAAACTGGTTGTCAGCAACCAACGAATCACTCCCCTACCACCCACCAGTATGCACAAATTGCCGTTTTTCCTTCCACTGATAATCGAGTATAGATAGTATTAACAGCTGTTATCTTTCATCAGAGACTAGCAAAAAATTAGGGAGAACCTGCACTCGTCTTTATGATTGAGACAGCTAAACTGTCATGACTTTCCAATGCATCATGCATTGCATTACCTTCCCTGGCACAACCTCAACTCCAGTCAATCTTCAAGATCTCCTGAGATAATCCCTGGTAAAAAAGGGATGCCTTAATGCCTCGCGTGCTGTTAGCCTCTCCGAAGGCTCATATTTAAGAAGCCCTTGTAGAAGATGTATAAGATCCCCAGCCGAATGATCCACATGCTGCATAATTAGGTTCTGAAAGCAGGACATTTCCATCAGATTCACACTGGCAGGTGCAAAAACTCTAGTTCAAAGCAAAATCATCTACACAATAGTAGATGTTCAGAAAATCAAAAAAAATATGCAGACCTGAAGGCGAGGCAACTTCAAAACAGCTTTGATACTGTCCCGCGAGGTAGCTCCCTCCGGCCAGTCAAGTCTACCCTTTCTAACATACTTTTCAGCATGTCGACTGGAATAAACAAAGGTGAGGGGGATTAAACCCATGAAAAACTTATAGCAGAGAAATTACAAGGGAGATAACATGATACTCACTCCGATTTCTTCAGTATATGTTGGGGCACAGGACCAAGGACCCTCTCCATCATTGCAAGGTGTTCTAAATTTTCATGTGTTTGGAAAAGAGCTTCTCCCTGTCCATTTTCCATTGATGCCAATCAGTTTTCCATTCAGGGAGTTTATATCTATGAATGCAGTGCAAAAAAATAACTTGATAATCTCAAAGCCAGCAAAATTATTATACCGAACATAGCTCGACTAAGATACAGCCAACACTCCATATGTCGCAAGGGTAACTCCATCCAAGTCCTGCATAGCACAACATATAAGTAACCATTCGACTAAAAGTCTTACTCCATAGATTCTCAAGAGAAAGCAAGACAGACAGATAAGAAAATGCCTGCTACTACTGTTAAAATGCATTTACCTAAAATGACTTCTGGGGCACGGTAGTGACGAGTTGATACAATGTATGTCTGATCCTGACGTTCATAGGTTGTGCTACCAAAATCAATTACCTTAATGGCACTTGACTTTGGTATTCTCTTATAATAGCCGCTGTCTTTTGGCAATCTTGAAGAACCCTGTAAACATATACGGTACAATAGGTTAAACCGCAAATCACAACACACACGAGAAAGCATGATCACCAAGTCCAATAAAACTGACGTCCATTCACAGGTATAGTTACAACAAACTTGCTCAAACAATAATTCCTATACAAGGGGAGAAGGAAAAGAGAGGCTAAGCTAACAGAAACACCTAAAGCATTACCCTGTAGTCAGGAACTTTTATATAGTCTGGAGAGACAAGCAGAATATTCTCAGGCTTTAAATCAGTGTGGATAAGGTGCAGATCATGCATAACTGCAAATTTTGAACACGCGAATTAAGTTAAAGGCAATAAACGTAATGAATAGGGCATAATGCAGACATAGATCATCTGCAATTGTGTATTCTACAGGGATGCAAATACTTTACATCCCATATAAATCTATGCAAGTCATTATCATGATTTGTGCAAAAAATGTGCACTACAGCAAGTAAAGGAAATCTAGAACAAGTAAATACTACACACATGCTACACATTCCAATAGTTGTCTGCCAATCTCACGGACAAGATCAATGGGGAATGACCGGTAATTGTTTTTCCGAAGAAAATCGTATAAGCTTGGTCCAAGCTTCTCAAAAACCTGTTAAAACCATTTAAGTTCATCCACAAACTTAACATCCAAAACAGTTGTGAAGTTGGTGAAATTAATCCACCAAATCAATCATACTATATACTTACAATACAGATATGGTTACGATAGTCAAACCAGTTCCGTATTTGCACACAACTGCAAGAGATAAACTAGTTCAACAACCGACACTTTTTCACAAAGCCTAGAATGGCGTAAACAGTTATTTAAAAAAGGGCCGTTAAAGCAACACAGTTTGGTACTCACCGATTGCCCCCTTTATCATGTTTACCAAGCTGTTGAAGGACTTCAACTTCAATCATGGCTGCTTCCCGATATTTCCTAATGCCACGAACAATTTTAACTGCAACCATTTCCTTCTTTTCCCTGTCCCAACATTCTAGGACCTAGACCAAAGGTGCCTGAATAAAGTCCACAGATATCAGTACGGATAAAAAATTCTACCCAGAAAGAAGATAAAGCAGTAAGAAGTGCAATGCAATATTTACCTTCGCCCATCTTGCCTGTGAATTTTATCTGCATCCATGAACAAAAATAGGAAAACAGCTTTGGATTAGATGAAAAGTACACAAAATAAGAGGTAAATAAAAATCTAAGAGACTCTAAGATAGATCCTTAATGTTCTTAAAACTAGGAGTATTGAGTTAAATTCACAAGCTTGAAAAGGTTTATTCTTAAAGAAACAATCAATTGCATAATCTGAAACTATATCAGGCTCCACAAGGTTACACAAACATGCAGTGAAAACTATAAATGTAATTTTTCTGTATGATGGTAAAAGTAGTTACAGCGAGAAGTTAAATTTTCTCCAAGCTCAAACAAATAATGCCCTTCTTTGTCGTCTCCTCGCCACGGGGGAGAACCATTTTGAGCCACTTCCTTAACAAACAGAGAACTAGTATGGTCTGGGATTGCTCTTGAAGATGCATGGCTTGTCACATTTCCAACCTCTTGTCCACAAAACAACCCTAGCTGAGCCTACACACAGGCACCCATTCACATTTTTACTCAATAACAAAATTAATTTTTCATTACCTCCTTGGTGCCTCCTATCCTTCCAAACCAACTACATGATTAATCAATTTATGCAAAATAAAACCACAAAAGATGTATAATTGAAACAAAATCACCAGAGTCAAAATAACACAACACAGACGAAAAATCAAACATGTCAGAACCACAAACATCAAGCACCAAGACAACAATTATCACCCAAAAAAAATGCAGAACTCGTGTCTTTCCCCTTTTTATGGATTACATCAAAAAAGAACTCAATTTCAACCCTAATGCAACGGCGAATAAATATTATCAGATTTCTAGAATTAATCTAAAGCATAAATACCCCAAGAACATATTCTACCAAAAAAATTATTGGATAAACCAATCTAAATGGTGTTAAATTCATCCAAAATCCACCCTGTCATAAAAATCCCTCGTCCACATGTCTTCCTGCCCTTCAAATAATTCTAAAGCATAACAAAATATTCAAGATACAATAACAAAAGTACAAATTGGAAAATAAAAAATATCCAAGATACCACTAATAAAGGAAAAAATTGGATAATTATCAAAAAACGTACTATCTTTATAAAAGAATATATATCAATTAATAAATGGCAAAAACTAGAATTGCAATTGACCAAAAATCCCAAGAAAATTAAATAAAGTTCACAAATAATCATAGCATCATACCCAAAACAAACCCTACATCAATTCACCATAAATGTCAAAATTGAAGCTTTCTTATAGCTGATCAGGAAAAAAAAACCAATCTTCACCAGATCTATCAAATCAAAATCAATAAAAACAAAAAATATAAACAGATCTGATACCTTAGGAGCTACCTGAGGCTGAACCGGAACCGGAACCGGAACTTGCGGCATCACATCCCAACCCAAACGCTGCCGTTTCTTCGGCCTCCGATCTATGTGCGTGTGTGGAAACTCCGTCACGCGCTCCATCTCCATCACTACAAACCAGATGAAAGAAACAAGGAACCTAGAAAAGGACAATTTCTAGAGAGAGAAAGTTATGATTTCTAGAGAGATCGAAAATTTCAACGCAGAGAGAAGATGAGAGAATAGATGGGCAACAACCCTACGCCACGCAATATAAAGAAGATAGGGGTAGTACCGTTGAGATGAAATCTAGCCGTCCACGTGTTCTCTTTTGAGCCGTGGATTTTTCTCGCTTTGAACCACGGAATTATTCGGATTTGTGGGTTAGTTAAATTAACTAGAGTTACAAAAGGGCGCGGATTGAGATTGTGGTTTTTTGTTTAACAAATATCTGAGGTACGTTTGATGAAATTGAAATTAAAATATGAATTCTAAATTTGAAATTTAAGTATTTTGTTTCTTAAACAAACACTAATATCATTTATAAAACAAATATATTACAGTTCATTAGTAGTCACAGCCAATTAGTGTGTTGCTTTAACCATAAAAGACGCCTTAACCTTAATATCATCAAACAAATTAACTAAATAACTAGGCACAATATCCTTGTTCCTAAGACATTTAACCAACAAAAGACTATCTGTTAAATAAGAATATTAGCAAACCCCTATTGGAATGCTATAGGTATTGCCAGAAGACAAGCATAAGCTTCAGATTGGAATGTCAATAATGCAAACACTGATTGAGATCTAGAAAGAATTTGTATTCCCAAGCTATTATTGACCACAATAGCAACTGCAGACTTCCTACTAATGTGATTAAAAGCACCATCAATCAACACTGTCAAACATTGAGAAGTTGCACAACCTACTGGAAAAGTATATAATACACCACTGTGCATTGTCACGTGGTGTACTAGAACCAATAATTTATCGTCATGTGGCAATGATGGGTCATACCTTGTATTATTTGGCAATATGTGATTGGTTCTAATGCACCACGTGACACGCCACGTGGCGCGCGTGGTGCACGCAATACTCACTCCGAACCTACTTTCTCCAATCCAATATCTACACATTGTGGCTCTAATGAACATGATGGGTTTACTTCCTCCATTAGACAAGATTCCCAGAGTAATGTTGTGTGCGCGTGCTTGCAAGTGCGTGTGTATTTGTATGTTGAGAATGTGTGCAAACGAATAAAAGTGTGTATGTGTAAAAGGAACAGAGCATATTGCATGTGTTTAAAATAAATTAAATTAAGTGAAAATTTTTTATTTAAAAGTTTGTACACAAATTAAGTAATACTTAATGTATTGAGTGGTAAAAAAAAATCAAATATGCTGAATTTAAACAGTTATTAATTAATTAATTTGCAATATTAAGTTGAATAATCAAACATCTCCCATGGGTAGAAATGGGGGGACTTGAGTGTCAAAGTAAAAACCTTATAGTTATTCAATTTACAGGTTGAAAGTTAGCTGGTTATTGAGAATCGAAATTGTAATTATTCTTGTCTTGTTGGTATTAATTTAGTCTGCTAAAAGCAAATTCGATCTTCATATAAACATAAGCTGAGCTAAATCAAAATCACAATGTTATGTCTAATTAAAATATATTTACGAGTTCAAGGTAAAATAAGCTCAATCCGATTAAAGGTAGATGGTTTTTAACTAAATGAAATGTAGTATTTAATTGGCTTCCGTATTATAAAGTTTTTATATAATGTGCTAAATCTAATATTTGTAATCAAATAATTTGTGATGGATATTTTTGTACTAGATAAAATTGCCTCAACACAAAATAATTTGATTCTTTCCATTTATAGTATTATACAATTATCATAATATATTTTTTTAAATTTAAAAAGAAAAAAAATATTGGATAACGGCCAGCCCAATCTTGGCTTGAGGCTTGATATGGAAAATGCACATGATTTGGGCCTCAATTGAGCAAATTTTGGGTAGGGTGAGTTTGGATCTATCATTTATTTATTTATTTTTTTTTGGCAGGACGAACTCGAATTTTGTAAAATTTAGGTCATAAAAATCAATTGTAGGCCTAGTTGTTAAAGGTGTATCAGTCCTAAATATTTAAAATGTTTATCAAAAGTTCAAAAGGGTCCTCCTATACTGATTATAAAGTAACTATAATAACACCACACAATTTAAAAGCAAGGAAAACTAAAAAGAAAGAAAATAAAAAAAATCGGTGAATTAAAAATATGAATAACTGAACCTGATTCTCAAAATGGTTAAGTTAATTGAACTTCTCATACAAAATCAATTCTGGATACTAAATTTTAAAAATCGCAATTAATCGAAACTGATTTGTATTTATTTCTTGAAGGCTAATATTCACCACTATCATAGAAATCATTTCGTACTTAGATATAAGCAAGTCAACTGCCTTAAATTGCATTTTGTTTCCTTCTCAAACAGTTCTCCGCTAATTTCTCCCCTCTCTCAATTTCTTCACTATTGTCATCTCGATCTCTTTTCCCTTCCACCCCTCTAAATATCTGTCCTTCTCTCCCTCCATCTCTCAATTTTAGTTCTCTTCTCAAGTACAAAATCTCTAACCTCTTTTAATTGTTCCACATCTATTAAAATCAACTCAAATTTCATCTTCATTGTGTAACTCCATCTTTCCGTTGTAATTGATAGCTTTGTCACAAGTCGCTCACAACTTCTGCAATTACAACACAAGCAATTTTGGTTACTAATAATACCTAACTCTCTATAACTAGGTAAGCAATTAAGCAGTTAGTGGATTAATGAAGGTCGGATATGATTAATACATTAGGTAAATTTGTAAAATCAATTCCAGTTCGAATATTAAAGCATGAACTCGTTAATTGGTTCACACTCCTGCCGGCCAAATATTATGAAAATGATTTTCATGCTTAATAAATTTCAAATTGATTAGAGCACTTCTCTTTTGTGGTAGCAATCAATCAAAGTATTTGCGTGGAATTTCTTTTACTTTTTTTATTAGCTAATTTTCCATTGATTTGCCTAAAATTCAACAGAGAATGACTCTCATATTATGGTTACATCAAGGTTGGATTTCATAAAATTTATCTTATAAAATGTATTTTTGTGGTATAAGTTAATTAACTTTTACATATATACACGGATAATTCCTCTTAAGGAATATGTGTATTCTCATCTAGTTATTGGAAATGTCTATAAGGTCTCCTGTTTGGTACTTCAATAATCTATGGCCTCACGTATTCCCTGCACCCTTTTTCCTCAGGAAGTCCAAAATTGCGTTTTCCAGTTAAAACTGGTGTCACAATTGTAAAGATACACAAAATATCCTCAAAAAAAAAAAAAAAAATCGTGATGCTATGCACAAGTAAGATTGTCGAAGGGGCTAGGCAAATCTAATTTACCCCCTTCGGCCTTAAAAAAAATTGGTGAGCTTTAGTTGAGTTGGATTTGGGTTGAACCACTTAATTATGTTAAACACAGTTAAGGATAATACACTGAAAATATAAATAACTACAAAGAATTCGTCCACTCGTTCGTATAAGAATTTCATGTTCATACACACAACTTCTGGGTTATCTAACTTGTATGAACTTACTTTCTGTATAATTTTATTTACATAAGCATTTAAATACCATTTTTGAAAACGCCTGAGGGGACAGAACTTGGGTCCAGATTTATTTTTCTATATGTTTGCGCTTATTACACACACGTATGTATATATGTATGTATAGGTGCATGTATGGGGTATCACTTTGATAATTTGACAAGCTTTAATTTTAGTTTTATTTAATTTTTAGGTGGCAATAGCCAATCTTATCACTAGTGGAAGTAGATATCAATCAAGCTTTGTGATCTGAATTTTGATATGCCCAAACTCAATCAAATTAACAATAGTAATGTTGGGAGTGAGTATTGCGTGCACCACGCGCGCCACGTGGCGTGCCACGTGGTGCACTAGAACCAATCACACATCGCCAAATAATATAAGGTATGACCCACCATTGTCACATGGCGATAAATTATTGGTTCTAGTACACCACGTGGCAATGCACGTGGTGTATTGTATACTTTTCCTAATGTTGGACCAAATTTAACTCGCAAAACTCGAAGTGTTATGTCAATTCACTGACTCACAGTACAAATTGGGTTTTCAGTCAAATCGGATAAATATTTAGGTAGATCGGGTTCACGAGTGGGGCTGTGGACCTTGTGGTCCACCTAAAGCCACATTCATCAAAAGTGGGACTTTCTGTGAGTCTCTTGTGAACCCCATATGAGCCATAATACTTTTGGTGGACGTGACTTTAGGTGAACCACAGGGTCTACGCCCTCACCCGTAGATTCGATCCACCTAAATATTTCCCGTCAAATCGGGATTAGTCAAGTTCACTTTTACTTTTTAATTTATTCTTCTTTTTTGTATGATTATTTAGCTAAAAGCCATCCTTGCATAAAAAGTTACAATATTCTTTCAAAACAAAAAAAATATGTAGTTCAATTTAAATAAGATAATTCTGATATTGTATATATTATTTTAGTGTGCATCGAATATTATACACTTCTATATATTCATCTATACTAATAAAATATATATATAAATACAAATGGTTGTAAATAAAACACATGCACAATAATACATGTGAAATAGGAATGTTAAAGTTGCAGCCTTTCAAAAATTTGTTTATCAGAGCCGGGCAAAGAACGAACCAACTTCAATCAAAGCTTTGTCCATTTTAAAATTTAAATCTGAGTCTAAAATTTCAGCCCAAACTGACTCCGACCATTCTATGAAGTTCGACCATAACTTTAAAAACCTGAGCTCGATCTAGTCCGGTTGATGGTCCTAGGTGGGAAAGAAAAGATTGAAGGAGAGAGGGAGTCAAGTTCCTCCTGTCAATTTGACAATTGACATTTACGGTGCAAATTATAGTTTGCCTTATTTGTGAGATAGTAAGGCTCACGAGTCCACAACAGCAGCATCCATAATTGGACAGCCACTATCGCAAAATATAAGGTCCGAAACTCCATGGATAATATGTGGACATTGATTGCAGTGACGTACATTAGTTAGGCGATAAAACGTCTTTTATTTGCCTCGCATAAATCTTGAAAGAAGTTCAATGTAAAAGCAAACAAGCATAATATTGTGTGCATTCTTTGCTTCCTCTTCCTCACTATGGCGAAGCAAATATTTGTTTTGGATCTTCCATTTTCCTCTCTTTTTCCCTTGGCTTTACTGCTTCTAACCCTTGTCATATGGTTTTATGCTTCTTCTAGACCACAAAAGAGGCTACCACCCTCGCCGCCAAAGCTCCCAATTGTTGGACATCTTTTCCGACTTGGGATATATCCCCACCGCACACTCCAAAGGTTATCAAAAAAATATGGTCCTCTTATGATGATTCATTTGGGAAGCAAACCAATTCTTGTTGCCTCATCAGCTGATGTAGCTTGTGAGATAATGAAAAACCATGATTTGGTTTTTGCAAACAGGCCTAAAAGAAGTATCAACAGTAAGCTTCTTTATGATTGCAAAGACATAGCTACGGCGCAGTACGGTGAGTATTGGAGGCAAATAAGAAGTATCTGTGTGCTTCAGCTTTTGAGCAACAAAAGGGTTCAGTCATTCCGACATGTTCGAGAGGAAGAGACCTCGATGATGATCCAAAAGATTAGAGAAAGATGTTCTTCTTCTTCATCTTCCTTGATAAACTTGAGTGATGCTCTTATAACGCTCACAAACGATGTAATTTGTAGGGTAGCCTTGGGGAGAAAGTATAGTAACGATGAAAATGGAAGGAAAAGTATGAAAATCATGAAAGAGTTTGGGGAACTCTTAGGTACTTTTAGTGTGGGAGACTATCTTCCTTGGCTTGCATGGGTGAATCGTTTCAATGGATTGGATGCCAAACTTGAGAAAGTGGCAAAGCATATTGACCAATTTCTTGAAGGTGTAATTGAAGAGCACAAGTTTAGGAAGAAAGGAGAGGATTATGTTGATTCTACTGAGAAAAAAGCTTTAGATTTGGTGGATATCTTGCTTGATATTCAGAAGGACAATTCGGTTGGCTTGGCTCTGGAACTTGATAGTGTCAAAGCTATCATCCTGGTAAGAAATCATCCCTCTACACTACTGTCCAAGCAAGATCCAAATTTAGCTTTACGAATGTCCTTAATGATCTAAAGGAAATGAAATTTATTCTAAGATATTTTTATTGTACTAAACTACCACAACACATTTTGCCCCTTTTATGTAGTATTGATACTAAGATTTACGTTCTTAGTGATATTTTCCACTTTATGAAAAAAAATAGAAGTTAAAAAAATACTTACATGAGCCCAATACATATCACCATTAGTAGATGTTACAGGTTAAAGGGAGACATATGTATAAGTATTTTTATATTATTTTCTTTTATCAACGTGTATATTATAGGTATGTATCTCTCTTTTATAGCACCAAATCTACATGTGAGATTGTAAATTTGGTCCGTATAAAAATCTTTCACGATAATGTAACATATCTTTGTCTAGGTGTATGACTAGTTTCTTGTCCTCTCATGGAAATTATCATGATGGTAATAATCCTTATCGAATCTCATATTTCTTTGGTTTGACTAAAGGTTATAGATTCAAGTTAGACCAAATACTGTGCTTATTGTTGTATAAAAGCAATAGATGGACAAAAGCTGAATTAAACTAAGCAAAAGTGCATTGATTACACACACACATATATATCTAATAGTTGAAATGAGGTTCTTGACTTTTTTTTTTTTTTTGAGAATAGGGTCTAGACTTTATAATCTGAAAGGAAAAAAAGAAAAAATGTCATAATTACTTAATTAGAATCTGGGTCATGTGGTGGACCATATTTAACAATAGAATTTTTGGTAGAATACAAGCATAACCCGACAAAATAGGGTGAGTGCCAGAAAAATCAAGTTCTAAGACTACACGTTGGCCTGAAATAACTTTGGATTCTTCAAAAAATTTGAAGAGCATATGCAACGGGCAACGGATTTAATTTTGTACAGTAAAAAATTGTTTTTGTGGAGAAGAACTTCAGAAAATAGAGAAACAAAATGGCTGTTAATTTGAACCAGTGAAGTTATTCAAATTATGTTGATTTTAGGTTTCACATCTTGCATATAAAAGCTTCCTCTAGCCCGATTAGGAGTGGCACTGTAGGATTTTTTTTTGTTTACCTAGTGTTAAAATTTTCTTGTCAAATACATTTCAAAACATTTTATGAGACATTTAATTATGTCAGTGAAAAAAGATTAACAAAGGACGAGAATAGTAATGTAATTTCAGAGATAACAGGAGAAGTACCTTTTTGGTAAATTTAAGGAAACATGTTCTTTTACTTAAACTTTAAGGAGATGTTTAATTCAAATTTTTGAATCACTACCACCACGAATGTAATTAACCTTATTATGAGTATGGATTTTGATGATAACTACCAACGTGTTTGGTTTAGTAATGGATGTTTATCATTATAAAACTATTTGTTTGGTTTGCTTATAATTAAGAATAGCTTTCAAATAAATTTTCAATTTTTTTAATCTTTTTTATAACATACATTTTTTTGATTTCTTATACAAAGCCATGCTCTTATTTGAGTTTTATACACATGGTAACCTTAAAAAACAAAAAGAAAAACACGTCATCTTTATTTTGGATTTCTGACACTTAATGAAAAGAGTTAATAAGTTTGATAGAATAGTATTTTAGAGCAAATCTAAAAACCCTGGTTAATCATTTTCATTCTGATTGAAAGTTAGTGATAGATATTTTCTAAATATCAACAATAGGTGTCATTACTACTGACATCTATTTCTCTCCTTTTCGCCTAAACCAAACACTCCCTAAGTGGTTTATTCTTGAAAGTCAAAATGGCCGGGAGGGAAAAAAGGGCAAAAGGAAAGGTTTGTTGAGTCAAAATATGGAAAAGAATACTAAAAATAGTTTGATAGGAAGTTGTTTATGATTGATTGGTTAATCAAATCATATTAGCATCCGTTAATTTGTGGATTTGACAAGACAATAAGCAGAAATTTTAATGATTTCAAGATCTAAGTTTGGAAAAAATTGATTATAGTATAAACAAAATTGTTTGTCAAGTTCAACTGATTAATCTTTTCTCCATAAAAGTTTGAACGAGCTCAACTTGAATAAGAATTAAGTTAAATTTTAGCTTATTAACTATCAATATAAGACAAAGGAAAAATGACCATTTTTATTAAAAAATTTGGCTCTTCAACCAAACTGGTTCCTAATATTTTACTTTTGGTAATATTTCGGTTCAAACAACCAATATGATCTCCAAAATATTCATAAACGGTCAATCTAATTGCTAATGCTTTGACAAAAATAACGTAATCCTCAAAGTATTCAATGTCGACCAAACTGATCCCTAAAGTTTCATAAAATTTTAATAAAATTTGTAGAAAAGTATAAAAATAAACAAATTTATATAAAATGCATAAAATTCCAAATAATATTTGTAAAAAGTCATAAAATGCAAAATACCTATTTTTGTGTTTTACTAGTGGCTTCTTTACATTTGATCTTTTAGCTGATTATAATTTTTAAAGCTAAAATCAGAGGAAGATTAGCAGAGTGAGAAAAGACAGAGGGAGGAGGAGTAGCAAGTTTACAAAAATCAACTTTTAAAAAAGAATAAATATATGACAATAAGCCCTTAATTTATCATATATAGAACTTTAGAATATTGGGTAAGAAATTTACACTTTATACGTGAAACAAAATAAATTTTGAAACCTTTTTTTTAACAATATTTACAATTTTCATGATTTTCGATGGGTTTTTTTTATAATTTTTATGAAACTTTAGTGATCCGTTTGGTCAAAATTGTACTATATCAATTTAGGTAAAAATATTAGGCTCCAATTTGGCTGTAAAAAATGCTTTGAGGACTAAATTAGTTTTGACCGAAATATTAGAGATTGACAGAAAGCGAAATATTAGGGACTAATTTGGCTGGGGTGCCAAAATTTGGAGAAGATATTTATTTTCCCAAAGATAAAAAACCAACAGCACAAAGATTGAACATCATTACACATGTTAGAATTAAGAAATTGAGATGCTACTAAAAGATGCCTACTTGAAAGAAAATTGTTTTGCCTATGTTTAACCAACAACCATTTTAGTAGTTTTTCAATTTTCATATCGTATTTGGTCTTAGACTTGAACTTTGCCAGTTAATTTCTCTTTGTTAAATGTAGTATTGCAATGATGCCATTTCTTTTCTCTTGATTTACTTTGATTAGGACATGTTTGCCGGTGGGACTGATACATCATACACAGCCATGGAGTGGGCAATGAGTGAACTCTTAAGGGACCCTAAAACCTTGGAGAAATTGCAGGTGGAGGTGAGAAAAGTAGCTCAAGGAAAATCAGAAATCACTGAGGATGATTTAGACAAAATGCATTACTTAAAAGCAGTGATAAAAGAGACTTTAAGGCTTCATACTCCAATTCCATTACTTGTTCCTCGAGAATCAACACAACACGTCAAAATCTTGGGGTATGATATACCAGCAGGCACAGAAGTAATGGTGAATGCTTGGGCAATTGCACGAGATCCAGTGCAATGGAAGAAGCCTGAAGAATTTCTGCCAGAGAGGTTTTTGAACAGTACAATTGATTTTCGAGGCTTTAACTTTGAGTTTATTCCCTTTGGTGCTGGAAGAAGAGGGTGTCCTGGTACCACTTTTGCCATTGCTGTTAATGAGCTTGCACTGGCAAAATTGTTGCACGAGTTTGATTTTGCATTGCCTGATGGAGCTAAACCAGAGGATTTGGACATGTCTGATGCCACTGGTTTCACTGTCCATAGAAAATTTCCTCTATTGGCTGTTGCTATTCCACATTCTTGCTAGTCCTCTTTATCTTCCCTTGGGTTAATAAATGTGGATTTTGGGGTATTGATTGTAACAGATTTTACCCTGATTTTATTAGTGAGGAAGAATATGGCTTAATGCTTAAAGATTCAGTCAGTACACAACTATTGCACAATGTATATTGAGCTACTGCTTCAATATGAATAAATTTTTATACTAATTTATCTCTTGTAATATACAGAAATTGCTAGTTAAGACTTTGTAGTTTGGTAAGAGCTTATGTAGCTACAGACCAGTTCGAAAACTTCAGAATTGAATGGAGCATCTGTGCTTGCTAATCCTAGAGTTTCAACATTCTATGGGGTAACGTGGAAAGAGGAAGAAAGTTCAGCCAGTGAGTTGAAATATACATAGATATATATGTGTGTGTGTGTCTATATATATATCTATATATATGTATATATGTATATATATATATATATATGTATATATGTATATATATATATATATGTATGTATGTGAGTGTGTCTGTATATATGTGTGTGCGTGTGTATATATATGCATGCCTATATATACATACACATATACACATATATACATATATATATATACAGGTATACATGTATATATATACACACACACGCACATATATACATACATACATACATACATACATACATATGTGTGTATACATATATATCTCTATATATGTATATATATATGTGTGTATGTGTATACATATAGATACATATAAGTATACACACACACATACATATATGTATACAGATATGTATACTAATTTATCTCGTGTATTATGTAGAAATTTCTAGCTAAGACTTTGTGGTTTGGTAAGAAGGGTGATGTGGCTTTAGACCCATTCGAAGACTTCAGAATTGAATGGAGCATTTGTGCTTGCTAATCCTAGAGTTTCAACATTCTATGGGGTAACGTGGAAAGAGGAAGAAAGTTCAGCCAGTGAGTTGAAATATACATAGATATATATGTGTGTGTGTGTCTATATATATATCTATATATATGTATATATGTATATATATATATATGTATGTATGTGAGTGTGTCTGTATATATGTGTGTGCGTGTGTATATATATGCATGCCTATATATACATACACATATACACATATATACATATATATATACAGGTATACATGTATATATACACACACACACGCACATACATACATACATATATATATGTGTGTATACATATATATCTCTATATATGTATATATATATGTGTGTATGTGTATACATATAGATACATATAAGTATACACACACACATACATATATGTATACAGATATCTATACTAATTTATCTCGTGTATTATGTAGAAATTTCTAGCTAAGACTTTGTGGTTTGGTAAGAAGGGCTGATGTGGCTTTAGACCCATTCGAAGACTTCAGAATTGAATGGAGCATTTGTGCTTGCTAATCCTAGAGTTTCAAGGCACAGCAGTAAGTTATTAATCAGCCCTTTGCTTAACTTCACGTACCATTTTTGATATACTACGTAAACACGTTAGATAAAGAGAAAGAAAGCTGCAAATAAAGGTCAGAGAAAAGAGAGAAAATATGTTTGTAAAGCAGATAGCACAAATATACAATCTTTTATTAATCTCCAACAAGCTTGACGTGACTAGGAAATACCAAAGTGGAATGGTTGAAGTCGCAGTATTAATCGCTGTAGTCATCGTTTTACATCGATTTCCATGTATGTATCAGATTGGTATCAACGTAAATAAATTTGCCAAAAACCTTGAAAATTAAAATCAAAATCAAGTTTTCTTTACACATAGATTAGTTTTAACAAGATATGGTTAAAAAAATAAGCTTGGTAATCAAATTTCTTGGAACCTTAAACGTTGAAACAAGGTTTCATTATTGAATCGGGATGGACTATCCTAGATACAATTCAGTCAAATCTTTGAACCGTTGGGAAGTAACTTATGGTCACAAAATCTTTATAATTTTATTCGAGGAAGAAAACTAATGAAAACAATTTCTTCATTTTGCTTTGCTTGACGCAATGGAAAATTATTAAAATATTTAAACCATGGGATCGGATTACAATGTGGAAAACATAATCCCGTTTGGATTGGTTCTTTAGGCATTATTTGAAAACATTTTCACCCAATGCGTTTGGTTAAAGTGAAAAAATTTTCAGGTTTTTCAAATGAGTTTGACCAAAATTTTTTTTGCAAGTTTTTGAATAGGAAGGGCCCACATGTTCTTTATTCCAACTAAACAATGAAAAAAAAAAAAAAAAAGCCTCTAAACAAGAAAGAGGGGGCGGGAAAGCTGGAATACTTGCAGAACACCATCTTTCCCATCACTTTTCTTTGCTCCCCTTTTTTCTTGGTTACAGTTTGCAGTTTCATTCTCATAGATCCGGGCGCAATAGGCACTGATCTGATTACTCTTTGAGCTCAATAGTTCAGAGCTGTTTAGGGCTTGAAGTTGGTATTAGATTCAACGCAGATTTAACTGGGTTTGGACAGATTTCTCAAAATAATGTACTTTTAAAAAAAAAAGTCCTCAATTTGGGGACTTTTTAGATGGCTTTCTAAGAGTAGAGTTGCCGCACACATCTTGTGCGGTGACCGAAATAATTTTTCTTTTTTTTTTTTGTTGAGTTTCAGATTTGTGTAAGGAGGTTAATTTTTTTTTTTTTTAAGTTGCAGGTGTGTTAGTGGTGAGGGACTAAAATTGCAATTGTGGGAATATATGAGTGTCACCGCACATGGGGTGTGCGGTGACACTCACTAATTCCCATAATTGCAATGTAGTCACCCCCAAACATAAACCGAAGGAATTTTTTTTTTTTTTTTGAGTTTCGATGTGTGTAATTTTTTTAAGTTGCAAGTGTGTTAGTGGTGAGGGACTAAAATTGCAATTGTGAAAATTTGTGAGTGTCACCGCACAAAGGGTGTGCGGTGACACTCACTAATTCCCACAATTACAACGTAGAATTAATTAACATTTATTTGCTCATGAATAGAATTAATATAGTTAATTTATATGACTTGTATTATTTGAAATAAATAAGTATAATATGTATTTTAATTTCTTTTGTAATTAATTATGCTAATTATGATTAGATAATTAGTATATGGAAAGACTTTGTTAGAATTTTTTGGTATATGTCAAGAATTTTACATTCATATTTTTGGGAATATTGAAAATTGAATTAAATAATTTATTGACTTAAATGGTAGTTGTGTGAGTAATAGTAATGTTAAAATATTATTTAAAAATATGACTTTATTATTATGTTAAAATTATTTTGTATTGTGTTTAAATTAATTTTATATAGTTATGTTAAAATGTTTATCTTCCCATGGATAATTAGTTATGTTAAAATTTATCTATTATGGATAATAAATTAGTTATTATGATAAAAAATTAAAATGCCTTTATCATTATGTAAAAATTATTATGTTAAAATGTTTATTTTCCATGAATAATATTAATGTAGTATGCTCACTTTAATTTTTAACATGATAATGGCATTTTAATTGTTTTAACATAATAACTAATTTATTATCCATGGAAAAATAAACATTTTAACATTACTATATAAAATTAATTTTAACATAATAATTAAGTCATATTTTCAAATAATATTTTAACATTACTATTACTCGCACAACTACCATTTAAAGTCAATAATTATTTTATTCAATATTCAATATTTGCAAAAAAAAAAAGGAATATAAAACTATTGACATATACCAAAAAATTCTAACAATTCTTTCCATATACTAATTATCAAATCATAATTAGCATAATTAATTACAAAACAAATTAAAACGCATATTATACCTATTTATTTCAAATAATACAAGTCATATAAATTAATTACTACATTAACTCTATTCATGGGCTAATAAATGTTAAAAATTAATGATTAGTGAGTGGGAATTAATTCTACATTGTAATTGTGGGAATTAGTGAGTGCCACCGCACACCCTTTGTGCGGTGACACTAACAAATCTCCACAATTGCAATTTTAGTCCCTCACCACTAACACACTTGCAACTTAAAAAAACATTACACACATCGAAACTCAAAAAAAAAAAAAAAAATTCCTTCGGTTTAGGTTTGGGGGGGACTACATTGGTGTGCGGTGACACTCATAGATTCCCACAATTGCAATTTTAGTCCCTCACCACTAACACACTTGCAACTTAAAAAAAAAATTAGCCTTCTGACACACATCTGAAACTCAAAAAAAAAAAAAAAAAATCTTTCGGTCACCGCATAGGGTGTGTGCGGCGACTCTACTCTTAGAAAAGCCATCTAAAAAATCTCCAAATTGAGGACTTTTTTTTAAAAGTACATTATTTTGAGAAATCTGCCACTAGGTTTGAGGTTTTAAATTAGGCCAAATATTGATGGCTAAGTGATAGAAGAAGAAGATGGCCAAGTCATAGAAGAAAAATATGACAAGTGAGGGCTAGGGGTTGAAGTTATGGTACAGATTTGAATGGTATATATATATATATTTTTAAACTATGGATGATGAGCAGTGTTTAGTTTCATATGCTTTATCTTCTTTGTTGGGAATCCAGGGACAGATAGTATTGGACGTTGGGCCTAGTGACTAGCGTCTGATACTAGTGCTTGGTATTTGTTCCAACAACATAAATTGGATCTCTATTTAATTGTCACCTTTTTTTCCATTTTTTCAAATCAACTTTTTCACAAAAATTGATTGTCTTTTAATACAATCATTTAAAAACGTGTCTAAGTTGTTTCAAAATTTTTTGAACCATCCTAAACTCTTTTTCTTAATAATTATTCACTTTTCAAACCATCATCTCACCTCAAAATAATTTTCGCAATCCAAATACTTTTTTACCTTTTCAAAAAATCAACAAAAAGGCTTCAAATAATTTTTCTAAATAATTCTAAAAAAACAATCCAAATAATGCTATCCAAATGGAGCCAATTCAATAGATGTGTACAAGATCAGTTTGTGGGGCTAATGGTTCAAATCATACGATTGAAGCTTCTCAAGAAATGACCTTTTTTTGTGGTAAATAAAAGAGGTAGAGATGGACTGTTAATGTAGCTAACCCCTTCAAGCATGACCATGATGATTCCCATATTGTAAAATGTCGACTAAGCACACTTACTTGATGCAAAGGTTAACATCATCAGCACAGCTTGGCAAAATTAGAGTTGAAACACATAATTGTATCTAATTGGATCAAGTCCTTCTTACAATGTTATTGGATTAACTCAATAACTAATTATCTGATTAGATAAAGTCCTTCCGATTCACTCGATAACTAATGTGCTCTTCTGCACTCCACAAGGAATAAAATCTCGATTACACAAGTGCTAGTTAGCTTGTCTGCTATCGCCATCTTACTAGTTGTCATCATGAACTTTTTGTGCAAAATATTAACAACCATTTCCTATAAACCACAAATTAGTGATCTATCTTTCATAATAATTGCTAATTTGCCAAATGCCAAAGGCACCCTAGTGGTCCTGATTTCTAATGTAATTTCATTTTCACGACCATAATGGGACAATAATAAGAAAGGCCTAAATCCACTTGCACCCCCTAACTTATATTAGATTTTCACTTTGCATCTTAAACTTTAGTTTTGGATATTCTGTAGCCTGAACTATCCAAAATGTTCTATTTAAGTTCAGTTATTGACAACGTCAACTAAATTAATAGAACTTAAGTGCATATGGACAATGATTGGACTTAAGTAAAATTTTTTGGACAATTTAGGGGACAATTTGTCCAAAATTTATGCCGTCAACAATTGGATTTAAATGAACGATGCATGCACGCGTCTAAGTTTCCGTTAATTTGGTTGACCCTATCAACTATTAGACTTAAATAGAATGTTTTAAACAGTTGAGAGTACAATTTGTTTAAAATTAAAATTTCGGATACAAACTGAAAATATGGTATAAGTTAAGGAGTGCAAAAGTGAATTTTGGCCTAATAAAAAATAATAATGGAATCTTTTGGATCTCTTGTAACTTCTCAATTTTAAGAAAGCCAATGGCATTCTTTCGAATCTTCCATTTCGCCACTCCTTCCCTTAACTTAACTACTTTTGACAATTGTAATTGGCTCTGTTCTTCTTCTATATTCCAGTAAAATCTATTATCTCCATGAATGCTCTCAATTGTCAAAAATCTTTTTAACTCACTTCCTATCCTTATTGTTCATTTTGGAAGCAAGCCAATTTTTGTTACTTCACCAGCTGTGTGGCTTGTGAAATCATGAAAACCCGTGATTTAGGTTTTGCAAACTATTTGGAACTCGTAAAAGAAAGTGACACATGTTGTTATAAGAAAATGATGTTATTCACCTTTTTGTGTAATGTTGTTATGGATATGCTTGCTTCTGCTAAGATACCATGTAGATTAGGGAAATGATAATCTATTTAATACCTAAAGTTAATCAACTTGATACCATTGGTGATATATTGGTCTTTGTAATGTGACACATAAATTATTGACTAAGGTTTTAGTTTGTAGAATTAAGCCCATATCCATCATATGGTTTCCTCCTTTCAAAGTAGTTTTGTGCCTAAGTGGGTCACTTCAGACAATATTATCAAAACTCAAGAAATTATTCACTTTTTACATCAAAAGAAAGGAAAAAAGGTTACATGATTGTCAAAAATGATTTGGAGAAAGCTTATGGCAAGGACAAGTGGTTTTTTCTTCTTTATACTGATAGAGATTCAAAATTCTAACTCATTCGATCACACTTATAATGAATGTCTTAGGAACAACAATATTTCACATATTTGGAATGGTTTTACACTCCCTTCATTTACACCTTGATAAGTGCAGAACTAAAATGACATTTAGGTGTTAGTTTAGTCTTATAGGTGTTATTTTTAGTTAGGATAGATTAGTTTTATGTAGTTTTTCTCTATTTTTTGGGTTTTGATTTGATATTCATGTTTTTGTCATATCTTCTGTGTTATTGTAGGTTTTTTAGCACTGAATCACCTGAAGAAGTTCAAGTAGTCAAGGATAAAGGGATGGATTGCAAGAACTTGGATGATGATGAAAGTATAGACTCAAATGAAAGAATAGCCATGAAGAATTTTACAAAAACAGTGAAGGAAAGATTCCCACGATGTTATCCGTTCACGGATACCTGTTGCGGGAATAATCTCGATTGTGGACCTTATCTGTCGCAGGAAGGAAGAAACTAGTAAACGTATCCATTCAGGGGCAATGGTTGCGGAGAAGGCTAGTTTCTTCTAGTTTACTACAGACGGGAGCGAGAAAAAGGGAAGATTTCTATCTAGGGAGTCTTCTACTGCAACTACACTTCTTTCCTTCTTAAGAGAGTCATTAGGGACTTGAGAACTCTATAGTTCAGGGTTTTAGTTGTAGTTTTAGTTCTGGTTTTTCCAGTTTTTAAGAGGTAGCCATAGAAACTAGCAATAGCAAATGAAAGCTTGTGGGTAATTCAAGTGTATAGATTGGGAGAATGTTCAATAACTATGAGATTTATAACAATAAATCTATAATTTTTTGTTCAAACTCTTTTCTTTTGATTAATTATGTCAATTGTCTTTAAAGTTGTGATCTTTATCAATATAATTATGTGTACTTAATTTCCTTAGTCTAGGGTTTGGATGACCTTTATGATTGATGGGTGTGATTTAATTGACTGAAGTTTATGCCATTATTTGCCTTGTTTATTCATTGTCCTGATTTAATTGGAGTTGTAATTGAATGGCCAACAGTTATAACTATTAAATTACTCCTATGCAACGAGAGTTGGTAGCAGCAGCGAAAAAGGGGACAAGTGAAGTCTAGGTAAGTATTTCACATGAAAGTAGTTGTACTTCTAGGTGAGTCAAAAGCAATCCATAGGGTAAAATGAACCATTATTAATCACTTTATCCGCGAGAGTAGGAAAAGGCTAATAGGTTGGTGAATTTGGTTACCAAAAGCTATGCAGAAATGATCCTTTGAATAGTGGTTGGAAATAGATTTGAAAGTAGAACCTCCCATAGAAATTGGAGGGATCGTTTTGGACTTTAAAACATGAGAAACTACTGATAAATTAGATGAGAGTTAAAAGGAACTTCACTGTAAGATATTTCTTGCTATTAATATAACTGTACAAAGGAAGACCTTGATTCTTCATCTCTATTAGGACTGCATCCAAGTCAAATAAGTTCATAAATTTTTCCTACCCAAGAAGGAACTGACCAGAATATGAACCTAAAATTGTTGGACTGGGTTGGATATAACCTAAGAGGGAGGGATAGAATATCGAGATGGAATATCCCCTGAAATTGTATATTTACCACGATTCATTGGCACATTTGGAAGGACAGGAATCTAGGCTGTTTTGAAGGAGCACCTAAACTAGCAAATGCTACTACCAAGTTGGCACTTGACTATACAAAGAAAATCCACGTGGCCTTCACATTAAGTGAGCTTTTTGTAGTACCTAAAGAAAAGAAAGCATAAGAAGAATTGAGAAAGAAATGCATCATCAGAAAGAATTTGTCACAATATTGTAGAAATTCTTGATTTTTTCCTCTTTCTTTTCTCTCTTTTATTTCCTACTGGTTACTAACTACTTCCTTCCTAACTAATAAACTAAGCGTTTCATCTGAATAAAAACAATTATAATAGAATTCCTACTACAATAGCATTGTTTTTAATCCAGTTCATGACAATTTCTTCCTCTTTCACAATATCATTTTTTAAAATTTTATGAATTGCTTCTTGATAAAATCCAAGCCTTTACAAATAGCATCTTCAAGACCTAGATTTATCTAGCGTATGAGCATATGTGCTACTAGCTAATTATTCCTCATACTATTTTCAGTGTAGTCTATATTTGTTTTTCACGATCAACCGTAGGCAATGTTGGCATAATTTTTTGGTTATCACCGATCTTCTTTTTAAGCATAGAAACATGAAAAATAGGATGGCTAAAACTTCAATAGATCATATCCCCAACCTTTAATGTTCTATTTTTCATTTTTCTATTAGCAAAATATTTCTTTCTATTCTAAGCTTGTTGAATATGGTGACATAATAATTTAAGAAGAGCCTATTTGTCTTTGGTTAAAGTACTTGTAGTCAGAACCACTAAGTCAAATACCACCCCATAGGTGGCTATACTAGTTTACACCTATAAAAAACCTAAAAAAAAAGTCATGTTGATGCTAGTGTAATGGTTTTATTATGCCATCATTCAACCATTAGTAACTAAACCCTTAGATAGGTTGTGATTTACTTTCTTACTTTGGCCTTCTATTTGGGAGTGATATAAGTGCTGTAGTAGTAACTTGGTTCTCTATAAGTCTAAAAAGTTCTTGGTCAAAATTACTGGTAAAAAGTTTGTCTCTATCCAAGATTATAATTTTTGGCAACCTATGCAACCTGAAAACCTCATCTAGGAACACTTTAACCACTTTTATAGAAATGAATGCGGGCATTTCAAGGCATAGAAATGAGTAAATTTTATCAACCTATCTACCACAACTAGTATGGCATCACCTCCTTTAGATAAGAGATAGCTTTTTATGAAATTCAAACCTAATTTTGGACCAAGTCTATGTAGATTTTAGGAGGCATTGTAATAATCCTAGATAAGCTACTAGCTCATGCTTATCACTCTAACATACATCACAGGTTTTTATATATTAAACTATGTCTTTTTTTAATTGAGACTAAAAGAAAAAAGGCCTTAATATTCTATAAACATCCCATCTATCCTAAATTCCCCCTATAGTGGAAGAGATGCAAGGTTATAAGGTTCTGTTGTCTGAGATCACCTCCGTTCTCCAGTATACACCTTAGCTTTTATGTCTCAATATCCCCTCCTTAACTAATAGTTAGGATAATCTTGTAGTGCTTCAATGGTCTATTGGATCAATTCTTGAAACATTGGATCATTGTTCATAGCTTTGTATTATTTTATGAATCCATCTTGGTCAATCATCAAATGTGGTATGTTCTTTGACCTTATTTCCCTCTTCGAAGTCTTTTCTTGATAATGCATCTGCCACCTAATTTTTTGAACCCTTTTTAGTAGAGAATTTCATGTTGAAGGTCAATATTTTGGTAAGACATTTGTGCTGTAAAATAGTTGTAAGTTCTTGTTCCAAGAGAAACTTTAGGCATTAGTGATTAGCCTTGTTGATGAGATGATATACAACAACATAATGTTTCCACCTTGTAAGAGCCATGTTTATTGCTAGTAATTTTTTCTCATAGACAGATAATCCTAAGTTTTTAAGAACTAAGTGTCTTGCTTAAGTAAGCTATGGGTTGCTCTGCATGAGTATAGCTCCAATTCTGTTGATGCCGACATCAATTTATATTGTATATGTCCTTGAAAAATATGGTAATCTAAGTAGGGGTGTTGCGCTCATAATCTTCTTTAGTGATTGGAAAGATTTCTTTGCCTAATCATTCCATTGAAAAAGCCTTCTCTTTCAGTACATTAGTCAAAGGTTTGTAGATCAGCTTATAATCTTTTATAAACTTTTATAGTATCTTGTGAAATCTGAGAAACCTCTTAGCGCCTTGACTATGGTAAGAACTGCTATTTCAACACACATTTTACTTTAATACTGTCTATTTCCACTCATTGAGATGAGATAACATGCCCTTGATAATCTATTCTCAGTTGAAGCAAAGATATACTTAGGTATCTTTGTATACAACTGATGAAATCTTAGAATTGTTAATACTATTCTTAGATGTTTAAGATGTGACTCTATGTCAAGATTGTAAATGATTATGTCAATAAAGAACAATACAAATTTTCTATGGTAAGGTTGAAAAACGTAATTTATATGGAATTGAAAAGTGCTGGTGCATTTTTAAGGCCAAAAGGTATAATGAAGAATTCATAATGCCCTTGATATTTTTAAGAGGCAGTTTATGAATGTATATTGATTTAATTTGAATATGGTGATAAGCAGATCTGAGATCAATATTTGTATCGAATTTTGAACTATAAAGCTTCATCTATTGGTTCTTCAATGTTAGGTATAGGGTGCCTATCTTTGATAGTGAGTGCATTTAAATGTCTAAAATTAACATAAAAGTACCAATTTCCTTCTTTTTTCTTGACAAAGTAGCTCTAATAAAGCAAATGGATTGTTACCATTTTGAATAATACCAGCACTCAACATTTCTTGTGCTTGCTTTGTAGTTTTTAATTTATGAGAATGTGGGTATCTATACGGTTTCAATTCGAAATGCTGAGCATTAGGCTTTAAAGGAATAAACTAGGTTTTGAGTTTTTTTTGGAGGTAGCTATTCAAGAGTATCATAAACATCAAAGAATTACTGCAATAATTTAGAGATTTCACTAGGTATAATTACCTCAGATTGTGAAGTAGTTGACGAAAGGACTTGGATTGTGATCTTGCTCCTATTCCTTAATCAACAAACTTCTTGACAACTTTGAATTTCACTAATTTCATTGTGGGTTGTTGAACCATTCTTTCAAATACCATCATACTTACTTCATGATATTAGCTTAACCTACATATGCATGAAATCGAAAGTACCATGTCTATATTGAGTCATCCAATCTACTCATAGAATCATGTCCCATACCCGATCTCTATAATAACCATTGAATGCATAAAAGAATATCCTTGGATGTCCTTCATTACATTTGGACAAAAAAAATTACTGGATACTATATTTCAATCATTAATAGTCTCTTTCATTAGTTTTATTTTTATTTCCTATAATTGCAACTCTACTGCTAATGTCTTGTTCAGGAAGCTAATAATACTCCCTGTGTATATTAGTATAAACACATTTTTTCCCTTGAGGACTCCTTGTAACTTCAAAGTCTTCCTTTACATTGAATTTATTAGGGTATAAAGAGATACATCTACTACTTGGCTTGGATTTTCAGTTCTTTTCACCATGTTCTCCTATCTCCTATGGCATCAAGAAACTCCCCTTTCTCCACTTCTTCGGTCAGAATAAAATTGAGATTCTTGAATTTACATTAATGTCCAAGAGAGTGTCTTTCTCCAATCTAAAGCAAAAGTTATTATTCCTCATATATTAAGTCTCTTGAGGAGTAATTTTCTTGGCTTTAATTTAATTATTGCCATAAATAGCCTCTATTTGTACCAAGTTGCTAGGAATTTTTACTCCATTCACAGATGTTGCTATATAAAAGCTAATATTCTTTTGGCTTATTCATACTTCCTAAGATCTTCCAACTTCTTTGTGCTTTTTAATTTCCAATTCCAGCCGTTGCTCCTATAACTCAGCAATCTTTACAGTTTATTGAAGAATTGAAGGCTTAAAGATCTTGATTACAAGTCTAATATCTTTCATGATTCCACTAATAAAGCAGGAAATAAAATAGAATTTAGTGAGATAAGAATCTCTAATTATCATAATGGTACTTGGCTTATCAACTTCTCCTGATACTTTATTACTAAACCTATCTGCTACAATTTGTTAAACTTCTCCACTTCATCCTGAAGTCCTTTGTTCTCAAATCTCTTAAATATTCTATCACATAAATCTTCCCATATTATTCTCCTTTTTCTCTTCTCGATCCCTTAATAGCATATTTTAGCTTTTCCTTCAAATGCATTTCAACCAATACTCAAGAAACTTCATTGTCGATACATATTTAAACTTCAACCATATTTAAACATGGTAGTTAAAAGGAACTTCACTGTAGATACTTCTTGCCATCAATGTAACTGTACAAAAGAAGACATTGTTCATCTCTTTTGGGATTGCTCTCAAGTCAAATAAGTTAGAAATTTTTCCTACCCAAGAAGAAGGTGGATCTAAATATGAACCTAAACTTTTGGAATAGGTTGAATATAACCTAAGATGGAGGAATAGGTTATCCAGATGGAATATCCCCTAGAATTGTATATTTACCACGAGTCGCTAACACATTTAGAAGGACAAGAATCTGGACTGTTTTGATAGAGCACCTAAACTAGCAAAAGCTATTGCCAAGTTGGCACTTGACTATACAAAGAAGATCCATGTGGCCTTCACATTAGGTAAGCACATCGTAGTACCTACAGAAAAGCAAGCATAAGAAGAATTGAGAGAGAAATTCTTTATGCGACAGAATTTGTCACAATATTGCAGAAATTGACTGCTTTTTCCCTCTTTCTTTTCTCTTTTTTATTTCCTATTAGTTAATAACTACTTCTTTCCTAACCAATAGACAAAGTGTTTCGTCCAAACTAAAACAACTATAACCAAATTCCTACTATAATAACATTGTTTTTAATCTGGTTCATGACAATTTCTCACAATATCCTTGTCCTTAAGAATAGAATTGTAGAAATTGCTTCTTGATAAAATCCAAGTCTTCCCAAATGGCATTTTCAAGACCTATATATCTATTTATCACGATCGACAATGGCAATGCTAGTATAACTTCTTGGTTACCACCAATCTTCTTTTTAAGCATGGAAACATGAAAAATGGGATTAAGTTTCTAACTTATTGGTAACTTTAGTTTATATGCAACTTCTCCAATCTTTGCATTTATTTTGAGAGATCTATTGTATTTTGAGAAGAGTTTCAACTATTTTTTAAGCTCCATTGATTGTTGTCTATAAGATTATAGCTTTACATAGGTCATATCCCCAACCTTTAATGTTTTCTTTGTCATTTTTCTATTAGCAAATATTTCATTCTTATTCTAAGCTTGTTGAAGATGGTGACATAAAAACTAGAGATGAGCCTATCTATCTTTAGCCAATGTACTTGCAGCTAGAACTACTAAGTTAAATACCACCCTATAAGTAGCTGTCTTGGTTTATACCTATGAAGAGCCTCAAAAAAATCATGTTAATGCTAGTGTAATGGTTTTATTATGCCATCATTCAACCATTGGTGACTAAGGTTTTCACCTTAGGTAGCCAATGATTTACTTTCTCACTTTAGACATCCATTTGGGGGTGGTATAAGTGTTGTAGTGTAACTTGGTTTCTAGAGTCATCACTGGTGAAAAACTTGTCTCTATCAAAGATTATAATTTTTTGCAACCTATGCAATCTAAAAACCTGATCTAGAAAGAATTTAACCACTTTTATAGAAATGAATGGGGCATTTCATGGCATATAAATGAGCAAATTTTGTCAGCCTATATACCACAACTTGTAGCTCTTTGTTTTCTTTTTCTGTGCAGGGAGTTTGAGCTCAAGCATTTGAAGTGATTGTCTTGGAGTGCTAAACTTTTCTCATGTAATAGTGGATGAGCTAGCAAAAGTGTTGAAAAATTTTAATCTTTCTACAAAAGAAAAAGACGAAGTGTACTTGTGTCCAGGAGATGCTAAACAGGGCAGAGAGAAAGTTAAAGAAGTCTTTTTGGGAAAATGATTAATTAATACAACTAGAATCAAGTACTTTGCCTATCATATGTGGGGATTTCTGAAAGAGATGACAGTTGTCGATATTGGAGTTAATGTGTTTCAATTTTTTTTGGGAAGAAACAGGATATCAACAGAGTGTTTGCAGGGAAACCATATATCATTGATAATCAAATGTTGAATATCAAAGAAGGGGAAGAGGATATTGATAAGAATCCAGAAATTTTCAAAAGATCAATCATGTGGGTTCAACCTTGAATTCTCCTAATTCATTGGCTTACAGAGAAGGTGGATAGAAAGATAGGGTCAACCATTGGATCAGTTCAATCAGTTTGAGTTTCGACGGGAGGAAACAAAGGTGGGAGGCATTTGAAGATCAAAGTGGAAGTGGATTTGAGCAAACCATTACAATGAGGAATAACAATAAGGATGAAGGATATAGCTAGATGGATGGAATTTTGATATCAGAAGTGCCCGAATTTCTGCTTCTATTCTGGTATATTGGACATAATGATTGATCCTACAATAAAAAAAAATGTTTCAGAGATCAGTAACAAGAAGTCTCAGTTTGGAGTCTAGTTAAAAGCTACTGGTAGTAAATCTCCTCCAAAGAAAAATGTTCAGTAGAAAAATAATTCATCTAGTATGCACAAAAAAATTAGCAAATGAATGTGCCTCATAGAAGCAAGGCAATTGAGCGGATTCAAATTCCTGGAGAAACCGATGAGAACAAGGTCGAAGAAGGAGGAAAGTGAGAATTCGAGATTTGCAGAAGTGATGTGACAAGTAGATGTACCACAAAAAGGATGAGATTTCCAATAGATATGAAAAATTCAAGAAAGCAAAATGAATCGGGAAATTAACGAAAAAAATGTTAGAAAGTTGGTTTTGGAAATATTGGACCAAATTAAAGACAATAGGCCTAGGTTGGACAAGAGCCCATTGAGATTAATGGATAAAGAGAACCAACAGCTTCATGGGCTGAATGAAAGAATAAATATGGAGATTGTCCTTGATATCATTACTGGTTCAAGTAAAACAATACAATGCCTAAATAAACCAAAAGCTCTAGTAGAGAGTGGGCCACATTGTATGAGTTAAAGAACTAGAGTTTGGAAATTTAAGAGCAGAAAATTAAGCAAAAAGGTTAATGGTGGAATAGTTACTCAAGAGGAACCTGGATACATTAGGAATCCTTTGGGGGTAATTGACCCGAATACAGAGTGTTCGGGAGGAGTAATAAAGAGAAATAAATTTCAGACTAGTGAAGAGGAGGAAATTATGTAGGAAGATGGATAGCAAGATAAAAGGAAGAAAATAGAGTGTGAAATGCAAAGCGGTGCAAAATCAGAGAGGATGGAGACCAACCTCAAATAGTCTCCGGGGTTTCACAGAAGGTTGTGGCATGAAACTACCAAGGTGCTAGGAGCCCCGTGGTTGTTCCCTATTTAAAGAAGGTTAGAAAACTCATTTCTCCTAATTTAGTGTTTATGTGTGAAAAAAAAATTTGTATGGAAAAAATTAAGAAAAAAATTGGGTACGATAATGTTTTTGTAGTTGATCTAAATGGAAGGTTTGGTAGACTGTCAATTTTTTGGTACAATAAATTGCATGTGGAGAAGATTCTTTTTACCAATTTTATAATAGAGGTGAAGTTGACAGATGATAAGTAAACCGGTTCATGGTGGTGTATTTGTGTGTATGCAAGCTCGGATAGGGCAAAGAAGATCACTGTGGGAAAAAAGTCATATTTTTGGGTGATTTTAATGATATTAAGTCTAATGATGAAAAATGGGGGGATAGAATGACAGGTAATTGATATTTTAAAGATTTTAGAGGCTTTATCAATGGAATGAATTGATTGATCTTGGTTATGATAGTCTTCCATGGACATAGGTTAGTAATGGGGGAAGTGGAGAGGATATTAAGGAGCGATTAGATAGGGTATTGGTCAGTGTGAAGTGGCTCACAGATTTTGGAAATGCAAAGGTTGCAGATGTGCAAAATCATGCCTTGGATCATAGTATGATAGTGTTAGTCTCTAATCCATAAATAAAAAAGATAAGGAGGAGGTTGTTTTTTGATAGTAGGTGGTTGCAACATCCTAACATTGAGAAAGTAGTGAAGACAGCTTGGAAGCAGTAAGTTGAGGGAGCAAGGGGACATAAAGTGACGAAGAAAATTAGAGGATGTAGGGTTACACTAACCAGATGGAATAAAGAGGTGATGAAGAACAGCAAGAAAGAGATCCAAAAGCTGAAAGAGGAGATTGATAGGATTAAAAGAATAACAGACAAGATAATCCGGGCTTATTATTAGATCTAAAAGTCAAATTAAGCAAAACTTATCAAGATTAGGAGAAATTTTAGGCACAAAAAGCACGGATAAAATGGTTAAGGGAAGGGAACCAAAATACAACCTTTTTCCATGCAAGTGTTGCTGCCAGGAGGAGGAAAAATAGAATATAAAAAATCCAAAAGGCTAATGGAAGGTGATGTGAGATGGATGAAGAGATAGGAAAGGAGGTTGGTGACTTCTACAGGAATTTGTTCACCAGCTCAAATCCGCAGAACTTTCAGGAAGTATTAAGAGGGCATTCCAAAGACAATCACTTAACAAATGAACTTGTAGCTCACAAAGCCTGTACAGGATAAAGAAATCAAAGATGCACTCTTTTCAATACACACAACAAAGCTCCTGGACCAGATGGTATCCCCCAAACTTCTTTCAAAATTTTTGGCATATATTGCATATAGACATTGTAAATGCTGTATAAAATTTCTTAAATATGAATTATATGCCAAAAGCCTTCAATGAGACACTTGTAACTCTAATTCCTAAGATTGAGACTTCGGTTAATCTTGCTCACTATAGACCTATTAGCCTATGTAATGTTGTGTATAAAATTGTTTTCAAAAATACTGGTTAACAAAGTCAAACCTTGTCTTAAAGTGTGTATAAAATCTAGCCAAGCTGCTTTTGTTCCCGGGCATTAAATAGTTGATAACATCATCTTAGCACATGAACTAGTACATTGGCTCAATCATAGGAGACATGGGAAAGATGCTTTCATGGCTCTTTAGATAGATATGTCGAAAGCATATGATAGAGTGAAATGGGGTTTTCTTTATGCCATCATGAATAAAATGGGATTTTGTCCTTTGTGGATCACATGGATTCATGGATGTTTAAGTACTATGTCTTTCTCTTTTAATGTAAATAGCACTAAATGTGGATATGTTTTCCCTTCTAGAAGAAATAGGCAGGGAGATCCTTTATCTCCTTACTTATTTCTTTTTTGTGCTGAAGGGCTATCAAATTTATTAAACAAGCTGTGGCAAATAGGAAATTGATTGGGATTAAAATTTCAAGAATAGGGCCTGCTGTAACACACCTATTTTTTGCCAATGATTCATTGTTTTTTGGTAAAGCCAATGCAGGGAAAATTGCAGAAATCAAGAGGACTTTACACAACTACGAATTGACTTTAGGATAGGCTATAAATGTGAGAAAATCTTCTGTTTTGTTAGCAAAAATTTGGACCATGATTGCCGCGAAACTTTCTCTATGAATCTAGGTAACATATAGTTGGTAAGTCAAAGCAAATACTTGGGCCTCCCCTTAGTAATTGAAAGATCAAAATGTGCTAAACTAGGATTCATTAAGGAAAGACTAACCAAATATTAAATTTCATGCTTATTAAATATCAAATTGATTGGAGCACTTCTCTTTTGTGGTAGTGATCAATTATAGTATTTGCATAGAAGTGTTTTTACTTTTTTTATTAGCTAATTTTCCATATCTAAATTATTTAGGGGTATACATGGGTTGGATATCTGATGCGCGAGGGGTATTTTTAACCAACCCACTACATGCAGATAAAAAAAAATATAATCCGTACCTATATCCGTATGTGAAGATATCTGTATGTTTTGATATCCACATTATTCAACCAGTGTCACATTAACTAACTTCTTGTTGATATTTATCAAGTCAAGCAATACAATCCATTCTTCTTTGAATTAAATTCTTTCATAACAATATTGTCATAAAACCATTTAAAAGAAAAATTTTAGAGACTATTTTAACAAGATTAAACCAAAAACAAAATATTTGAAATTAAGCCACTTAAAAGAGAAATTTCACAGACTATTTTAGCAAAATTAAACTAATAACAAAATATTTGAATACTATAATATTCAAATATCGACTTATCGAGAATAAAAATTCCCAAACCAACTCAACAAAGCTCCAAAATAGGTTCCAATTAATACCACAATTTGCCAAGATTGAATAAAGATTTAAATCTTAAAATCAAAAGATAGAAATTAATGAATCAAAATTGAATCTTTTGTTAAAGTGGATAACATGGAAAGTAAATTTTTAAAATTTCAACACTTTGCATACCAAAATGCATAAAGATTCTTTAAATTGAACATGGGATTATGCAAAAATGAATGAATCAAAGCATATATTGATTAATATAATTGTAATAGAACTCAATAAATTACTTAATTACCCCTATATGCAGGTCAGATTTGATATAAGCGAGTTTTTAAAATCTTAATTTATATCCAACTCACTCAATAGGGAAACTCACACATGATAAGTATCCAGAAAAATGCGACATATTGCATATCTGTATTTTCTTAGTCAGGTCCAGATTTGATCAATCAGTTTTCTAATTTTCCAATCAGCTTGCACACCCTTACTAAAAAATTAAAAGGAAGGACTCTCATTGTATGATTACATCAAGGTTGGATTTCAAAAAAATTATCTTATAAAATGTTATTTCATGGTACAAGTTAATTAACTTTTACATGTATACATGGATCATTCCTGCTTTTACATGTATACATGGATCATTCCTCTTGAAGGAATGCGCGTATTCTCATCTAGTTCTTGGAAATGTCCGTAAGGTCTCCTGTTTGGTACTTCGATGATCTATGACCTCATGGATTACCGGCACCATTTTCCTCACGGAGTCCAACCCACATAATATCCGCACAAAAAAAAAAAAAAGAAAATAAGCAAAAAGAAAAAAAAATAAAAAATATAAAGGCATCACGATGCTATGCACAAATAAGATTATCAAATGGGCTTAGCCAATCTAAATTACCCCCTTGGGCCTTGAAATAGGGTGAGCTTTAGTTGAGTTAGATTTGGGTTGAAATTGCCCGACCCATTTAATTATTTTAAACACAAGTTAAAGACAATACACTGAAAATACAAATAACTGCAAAGAATTCGTCCTCTTGTTGGTACAAGAATATCATGTTAATACACAATTTTTCACACAACTTTTCGAGTTATTTAACTTGTATGAACTTACTTTCTGTATAATTTTATTTACATAAGCATTGAAATAACATTTCCGAAAAGGCCTCAGGGAACAAAACTTGGGTCCAGATGTATTTTTTTTTATATGTTTGCTGAATATGTGCTCAGTACACACACAACACACACATATGCACGCATGTATGTATAGGTGTGTGTGTGTATGTGTGGGGGTATCAATTTGATAATTTGACAAGCTCTAACTTTAGTTTTAATTTAATTTTTGGGTGGCAAATCTTGCATTTGCACCCATTTCTTAAAGGAAAAAAAGAATTGAGTTCAAGTCATCGCCATGGGTAGATTGACTAACACTGTGGGCGCGCTAGGCGGATCACTTTGATCATTTAACAAGCTTTAATTTTAGTTTTTATTTAATTTTTGTGTGGCATTAGCCAATTTTATCGCTAGTGGAAGTAGGTATCAATTGAGCTTTGTGATCTGAATTTTGGTATGCCCAAACTCAATCAATTTAACAATAGTAATGTTGGACCAAATTTAATTCGCAAAACTAAAAGTGTTAGATCAATTCTCGACTCACAATATAAATTGGGTTTCCAGTCGAATCGGGGTTAGCCAAGTTCACTTTTACTTTTTAATTTATTCTTCTTTTTTGTATTATTATTTAGCTAAAAGCTATCCTTGCATAAAAAGTTACAATACTCTGTCAAAACAAAAAAGTTTATGATAGTTCAATTTAAATAAGATAATTTTGATATTGTATATATTATATTGGTGTACATCGACTATTATACACTTCTATATATTCATCTATATTAATAAAATATATATAAATACAAATGGTTGTAAATAAAACACATGCAAAATGATACATGTGAAACAGGAATGTTAAAGTTGCAGCCTTTCAAAATTTTGTTTATTAGCGCCGGGCAAAGAATAAACCAAATTCAATCAAAGTTTTGTCCATTTTAAATTTGAATTTAAAATTCAGTCCAAACTGAATCCGACAATTCTATGAAGTTCGACTGTAGGTTTAAAAACCTGAGCTCTATTTAGTCCAGTTGATGGTCCTAGGTAGGAAAGGACATATTGATGGGTGGGGGTAGTCTGATTTTTCTTGAGTGGGGTTGGACCCGTGGACTTGGACGGTACGTTTAAAAACCTGAGCTCTATCTAGTCCAGTTGATGGTCCTAGGTGGGAAAGGATAGATTGATGGGGAGGGGCAGTCCGTTTTTTCTTGGATGGAGCGAGTTCACGGGTGGCCAGGGCAGGCAAGCTCTTCCAAGCAATTGGACAATTAACATTTATGGTGCAAATTATACTTAGCCTTATTTGGGAGATAGAAAGGTCCACAAGTCCAAAATAATAGCATCCAGACTTGGACCAATTGACATTTGTGGTGCAAATTATACTTAGCCTTATTTGGGAGATAGAAAGGTCCACAAGTCCAAAATAATAGCATCTAGAATTGGACAGCCACTGTCGCAAATTGACATTAATTTTACATTAATTTTCGTCTACTTCTTGTTGCTATTTCACATTAATTTTAGTCTTCTTTATCTTCTGTTGGGTTGATCAATGTGGATTTTGGGGTACTGATCGTAACATATTTTACTCTGATCTTATTAATAATGAAGAATATGGCCGTAATGCTTTTAGAAAGATTCAGTCAGTATAGTGCACAATGTAGTAATGAGCTACTGCTTCAATATGAATAAATTTTTATGCTAATTTATCTCGTGTATTGTTTAGAAATTTCTAGCTAAGACTTTGTCGTTTGGCCAGGGCTGATGTAGCTTCAGACCAATTCAAAAACTTCTGAATTGAATGAAGCATTTGTGCTGGCTAATCCTAGAGTTTTAACTTTCCATGGGGTAATGTGGAAAGAGGAAGAAAGTTCAGCTAGTGAGTTAAGACACCGTCTATAGAGGCAAAGACTCAGGGGTGTTGGGCCTTAGGAAGCACAGCAGGAAGGAATAACATGACATAAATTTTGAAGCTTGGATGGAAAGTGAGTACTGAAACGAGCTTGCATTGGATAAAAATGCTTAGAGCCAAATATCTGAAAAATTGTTCCTAGAGGAAGTACACTTCGCATAAACTCACTTTTTATATCTGGAAGGATATTGTGAAAACAAAAAACTTTATTGTTGAAAACACTAAATGGATTGTAAGGAAGTCATATTTCTTTTTGGCTCGATTCGTGGGTCTCTGATAAGCCATTAAAAACCATATAAATTAAGAGAACTCATTGAATATGATCTCTGGAGTTTTCTCCCCCCGCAGACGATAGATAGGTCACGGATTATCTTACTTACATGCTCCCAACTAATCTTGTTGAAGCTATCATTGCAATCTCTCTTCCCAAGGCCACATCCTTTAAGGATAAACATATCTGGGGGACTAAATGACTCGGGCAAATTCTTTATTAAATCTGCCCATCAGAAGCTATACAGAAATGATCCTTTGAATAGTGGCTGAAAAAGGATTTGGAATTAGAACCTTCCATAGAAATTTGAGGGATTCTTTTAGACTGAAACATAGGAGTTAAAAAGGAATTTCACTGTAGATACTTCTGCCACGGATGTATCTGTACAAAGGAAGACTTTGTTCATCTCTTTTGGGACTGCACCCAAGTCAAACTTCCTTTCTTTGCCCATATTAAATTGCTTCCTATCCTCTTTTTTCCTCTGTGTATTGGATTTGGAATTAAGCGACTTTTATCAATTGGCTGCAGTTTTTCATTAACCGTACTTTTTCCCTGTTGAAGGCTTGCAAGGAGGATAACAATTTCATACACATTCCCACCATCAAAGCTTCCATCTTATCATCTATCAAAACAAATTTACCACATCCATGCAGGTTGAAGTCTTACAATTAGTTTACATGCCCTCCACACTATTCTGAACATTTGGCTTTATCTTCTTAATCTATTCATCCATGCTCTTGAGGTGAGTACCTTCTGCGATTTGGCCAATAATCAACTAGTTCTAACACCAATTGTCAAGATTCTCACTTAACAGTTGAGAATCTTGAGAACAAACTAAGAATTCTGATGGAATTCTACAAAAAAAAAAAGAAAATAAAAGAAAGAAAAGAAATCATAAGAAGAATTGAGAGAGAAAATTGAAAGAGAATAGAGAGTGTTTTTTTATAGAGGGAATTTGTTACAATATTGCAGAAATTGACTGCTTCTTCCCTCTTCCTTTTCCTTCTTTCATTTCCTGTTTGTTACTAACTTCCTTCTTTCTTAATTGACCAAGTGTCTTATCCTAACGAAAACAGTTATAGCAGTGTTCCTACTTGAACTACATCGTTTTCAGTCCAGTTCATGACAGTGCTCTTTTGTGCCTCTACATCAAACACCAGAGCTAGCCACTCTGAAAACCTTAAAGTTATCTAATTCTTCAACATTCAAATAACAAAATCAAGGTTTCCTTTTGGGTGGGGTGTTTGTCACGTGATAATGAATGAATAACAGTATTATTTTAGTATATGTCATAGTCTGTATGTTATTCAAAATATTAGCATGAATATCAATTATCTATTTCTAAAGGCAAAAAATCACTTCATATAAAAACATCCAGCTGAAATATACACGTCAAAAGAAAACAGCCCAAGATCGAATGAAGGAGGGATGAAGTAACCCGACACTGTCAAGAGTAAAGATAATACACTAATAAATTTACCCTCAAGGACCGTTAAAAAAAAAAAATTACCTCAAAGGGTAGGTCATTTCGGGTCAACTTAGGGTGGAAACGGGTCAGGTTGGCGGGTTAGCAGGTTGGGTTGAAATTCAAATATAACAGCCAACTCGTCAACCCGAACTTGACCCGCCGACCCGCTAACCTGAAAATACCCAACCCGAACACGACTAGAAACGGACCCGCCAACCCGAAAAAAAAAAAAACTACTACTACTATTAACATTTTGTAGCTTTGCTTCACTTGTTCACATTCAAAGAATGTATGTTAGTGAGTGACTTTGATATTAATATGTACAAAAAATGTGTTGGATCATTTTCTTTTTGTGTGTGTGTTTTAATCTCTTTTCTTTCCTCTTTTCTTAAAAAAAAAAAAATTACTACTAACATGTCATAGCTTTATTTTGCTTATTCACATTCAAACACAAATTTCATTCATTGGATAATTAATCATGTAAATTGTAAGAAAAATTAAGAATTCTACTTGGGTTTATGAAAGTAAATTGTAAGAGAAATTAAATGTATGTTAGTGAGTGACTTTGATATTAATATGTACAAAAAATGTGTTGGATCATTTTCTTTTTTGTGTGTGTTTTAATCTCTTTTCTTTCCTTTTTTCTTCTTCTCCTCCTTCCTTTTTTTTTTTTTTGGTTCGCGGGTCGACCTGAACCCGACCTGTTTTTCTTCTCTGCTCAGTCAGGTTTGACCTGCGAACCTGCGAACTCCCAGCCCAAACCTGCTATTTTTGAGTTAGGTTTGTGTCAGGTTTTCAGATCGTGTCATAAATTGCCACCCCTAACTATATTACAAGTGCTTTGAAACTTGAAAGTATGGTCCAAAGTTATTCTAAGCAAATATTAGAGTAGTTGAATGCAAATTCTTGCAGTAATATAGCATTCGTACCCATTTCTTAAAGGAAAAAAGAATTAAGTTCAAGTCATCTCTGTTGGGCAGATTGATTAATAGTGTCCTTCTAGCTATTATTTTAGATATTTATTTATGACGTATCACTTTGACGATCTGGCAAACTTTAATTTTATTTCTTAGGCTACCACAGCCAATTTTATTACTAGTGGTTGTAGAGTATCAATTGGTATACCCAATTCAATCCATTTAAATAATATGAATGATGGAACAAACTTAACTCGTTGAAACTCACAAGTGAATTCAAGACTAATTGAAGTCTAGAGTCTAAAATTTGAATCTAAAATTTAAGTGCTAAAATTATTAAGTTGTTGTATTGATAACATTATACCTATTTAATAATTAACTAAATTTACAAACTGTATTTAAATATCTCACCTCTAAATATAATTATTTTATCTCAAATAATTGAAATAATTTATTGATAATGTGTATGAGAAAGAGAGATATTGTTTTTTTGTGAGAGATAGAGGACAAATGTATTTGTGTGAGTGAAAGTAGGTATGTATGTGCAAAAATTTTGTATGAAAGAGTGTGTAAGTATGTGAGAGAAGAAAAATTAAAATATGTGTGTATATGAGTCAAAGAAAATGTAAATATGAAAATGAAAAAAAAAATAGTATACATATGTATATATATGTATGTATGAGAGAGTGTGCATGCAAGAAAATATATAGGGAAGTGCTAGAGAAGTTGCGTATATGAGGGGAGGAAGGGAGAGAGAGTGGAGGGGAGTGTGTGTGTGTGTCTATGTGTTGTGTGATTGTGCGTGTGACAAAGAGTATGTATGTAAATGTGTGTGTATGGGTGAGTATGTGAGAGTGTATGTGTTTAAAATTTAGGAAATTAATTGATAATTTTTCATTTAAAATTTTGTATACAAATTAAATAAATGCTTAATGTATTAAGTGATAAAAAAAATTTTGTTATCAAACGTATCGAATTCAAAAAATTCTTAATCCATTAATTTTCAGCATTAAATTGAGTTACCAAATACCCCCTAACATTGATCTCACTTGGATACAATTATTTGAAAGTTGTTTGAAAATATATTCACTTCTGTGTTTGGATTGGTGAAATTTTTTTTTTCGCAAAAGTCAACAAACACACTATTCACAGTTTGAACAAAAAATTATTGACATGACAAGGCATACAATCGAACAAAATATGCATACATTTTAGGCATGAAAAACAAATGCAACAAGTGGGAGCAAGCACGTCATACATGAAAGACAAATATGACAAGGGAACAGGGAAGCTAACGCATGTTGGTTTCCTATTCAATGTCCGAGACTAGCGTCCAAAACTACGAAGGCCACTGCTCAGTGTTTCGAAGTTAAGCTAATTGGGTCTCATTTTAATTGTCACGCTTTTATTTTTTTTTGAACAAATTTTGGTAGAAAATTTTCTTTATTTTTTCCTCAATCGTCTAAAAAAGTGTCCAAGTTGTTTGAAGATTATTTGAACTATCCAAACACTTATCCATAATAATTATTTCACTATTTTAAACAAAGTCAATTCAAAAATTTTTTTAGAATCCAAACACTTTTTTCACCTTTTCAAAAAAGTCAAGAAAAATACTCCAGATAATTATTTTGAATAATTCTTTAAATAATGTGCATCGAAATGGAGCCAATATAAATTCGGTTTCGGGTTGAGATGGAGTTAGCCCAAGTTTACTTTACTTTCTAATCTACTTTTCTTTTTTGCATTGTTACTTGGTTAAGGTCCCTTCTTGTTTAAGAAGTTACATTACTTTTTCAAAACATAAAAAATTACGATAATTGAAATTAAATAAGATAATTGTGAAATTTTAAATATTATATTAGTATACAAGGAATGTTATGCACTTCTACATGTTCATCTACATTAGTAAAATATATATAAATACAAATAATTATAAATGAAACACATGCACAATAGTACACATGACGTAGGTAAGTTAAAGTTCACTTAGGGAATCTTTCAAGAAAAAGGCAGTTTGTTATTAGAACCGGTCTAAGAATGGGCCAAATTCAATAAGACCCAGGTTTGGTCATTCTAAATTTCGGCCATAAATTTCAGTCCAAACTTATTCATACCATTTTATATTGAGGTTCAACCCAAATTTCAAAAAATTGATCTTGTTCTAGTCCAATTGACAATCCAAGGTGGGGAGGAGGGGTTGAAGAGGAGGTGGAGTCAAGCTCCTCTTATCAACTTGGACAATAAGTCAAATTGACTTTTGTGGTGCAAATTGCAATTAGCCTTATTTATGAGATATTATCTTGTTCTTAATAGCTTTGTTCTATCGAATTTTAGCTTTTGAGTTTAGAAAAATTTATTTTGCGATGCTCTCAACTGGTTTTTTTACTATGTTTTTGAATTTTTAAGCTAAAATTAGGAGCAACTAATTTTCAGCTTTTATAAAATTAGTTTTTATAAAAATTAGAAACTATTGAGAACAAGCCACAAGGCTCACAATATATTGATTTTTTAAAAAATTTAAGGGTCAATTTGTAAACTATAAAAACTTTATAGGGGAGCAAAATACAAGAAGTAAAAAGTTTCAAAGTTTACATATTTGCACAAAATTCTTCAACTATATCTAATTTTTAAAAAGATGGCCCAAGTTGATTGCCTTCCCTGCCATTACTAGTGCCTTGCCAGCAATTTGCCGACAGTCAGTTTCAACCCAGAATGCTCTTCCCTACTAATTTTATCCTGTAAATTATAGATCTACACTTGTATTTAACCAAAAATGACCCAAAATGCAAAGATTTGTAAGAAAAAGTCACGGAGGTGACACTATTGACGGCCACCCAAATCACCTCTAATCGAACTAATTTTTGCACCAAAATAGTTATGGCAACATGTAGAATGTGATTTTAACAACAATATACATCAAACAAACCTAAAAAGGTAAGAATCGAACCTTCAAGTTTCAACATTTTTATTCCAAGAAAACACAACAAAATGCCATAAAATAAACCTTGTGTGTATGGGTGTTAGTATTTGTGTGTTTCTATGCATCTGTTTATGTTGTTTGTGGTGTGCTTTATGTGATTTTGAAATTTGGGAAGCAATGAAAGATTGGATAACTGGAAACAATAGCTAGGGAATGAGGAGTGATGATGCAGTAAAGATAAAAAAAGGCTATAGGAATGAATAATGAATTAATCAAAGAATTTTATGATTTTGCCATTTTTTAAAATTTCACATTAATGTAATTTGACAATGTTACCTCTATATAATTCAAAGTTAAAAGATGAAAGATGTAATTTTTATGAAGAATACAAGTAATTTAGTAATTTTACATATTAAATAAAAATAATATATATAAGCTCAAATAGTTTGACGAGTTATTTGAGTGGAATAATTTAAGTTTAAAGTCGACTCGACAATCGAATCAAGGAGCTCGAGTTCGACTCAAGTTTAAAATTGATCGACTCACGAGCTACTTAGTTGGTTTACAAAACAACCCTACTCACAAGTCCAAAACGGTACCATCCAGAATTGAACGGGCACTGCCGCAAAAGATAAAGTTAATGTTAATGACCCTATGTGGATATCCTTTGCAATATGCGGACATTGCAGTTACGTGTACGCTCGTGGCTTTTATTTGTAAGGTTTCGCAGTTTCAAGATTAAAGTTGACTCACATGGCATTAGTTTAAGATAACCTTAAAGTCTTTTATTCGGTTTTCAATTTTTTTCGGTGAAAGTTTTGAATCTTACTTAGATTGGAAAATAGTCCTCAAACAAACCTAATACTGTGTGCATTCATTACTTCCTCTCTTTCTGATTATGGTGAAGCAAATATTTGTTTTGGATCTTCCGTTTTCTTCTCTTCTTCCATTGGCTCTACTACTTCTAATTCTTTTCATATGGCTCTATGCTTCTTCTAGACCCCAGAAGAGGCTACCACCCTCTCCGCCAAAGCTCCCAATTGTTGGACATCTTTTCCAACTTGGGTTAAATCCCCACCGCAAACTCCAAACACTATCAAAAAAATATGGCCCTCTTATGATGATTCATTTGGGGAGCAAACCAATTCTTGTCGCCTCATCAGCTGATGTAGCTTATGAGATAATGAAAAACCATGATTTGGTTTTTGCAAACAGGCCTAAGAGAAGTATCAATGATAAGCTTCTTTATGGTTGCAAAGACATAGCTACTGCACAGTACGGTGAGTATTGGAGGCAAATAAGGAGTATCTGCGTACTTCAGCTTCTGAGCAACAAAAGGGTTCAGTCGTTCAGACATGTTAGAGAGGAAGAGACCTCGATGATGATGCAAAATATTAGAGAAAGATGTTCTTCTTGTTAGAAATTTCCTAAGATCCAATATCAGATATTTGAATATAACTTTAGCATAAAGGCATACCTGAATTCATATTTGACTGATATGCTGCTTGAATCCTTTGTGACTTGGGTGGTCTTCCAGATCTACACGTATTCTCTGATCCTTTGAGAGAGCCTTTTAATTTTCTCTTTGGTATCTTTCTTGACGATGGGATATCAAGAAAGGGAACGACAAAATAACGATACGTGAAATCCAGGGACCATAACCCTACTTATAGATAACACATTTGTTATCTTTTAGTATTTCTATTTTAGCCCATCATTAAAATAGAAATAACCTTTAAGTCTCTACACATTAAAGGCCCACATCCTATTAGATACATTAAAGCCCAAATCACAATTGATCACTTTGAATTGGGCCTAACTTTATTTGACAGTCTGCAACACAGAATTATTAACATATAAGTCCAACGTTGGATTAAGGATCCAACAATCTCCCACTTGGACTATATGTGTAACCTTATAATTAAGTTTTGCAATATAACCTTATGAGCTCAACTTTACTGTCATTACCAAAGTGTATCTACAACCAATTCGGTCCAACAATTATATTAACATAGGATCAAAGCGGTCTTTGTTATATAATCATAACTCGACCCATCAATAGTCACGTATGCTGATACAATTGAATGATATGAATCATGATGTGGATGTGTAGCATGAAAATTTCATGCGATGTGATCTTAACATGCCTATTTTCAACTGGTCCACTTTAAATTATGTGAGATCAACCATACAAGAATCAGAGTGTGAATAAATCAAAACTTTATTTAAACAACTGAAAACATCAATGTCATAAGAGCATTTAAAATAACAAACTCCTACTACATCTGAATATCACTTAATGACATGACACCCATATGAGCAGTATGCTCGTGAAACACTTTGGGTGACAATCCTTTAGTAAGCGGATTTGCAATCATGGAGTTTGTTCCGATGTGCTCTATAGACAACTGTCCACTCTGAACTCTTTCCTTTACTGCTAGAAACTTGATGTCTATATGCTTGGATTTTGTAGACGTCCTATTATTGTTGGAATATTGAACTGCTGACTTATTGTCACAAAATAATTTGAGTGGTCTCTCAATGCCATCCACCACTCGTTATCCCGTGACAAAATTTTGCAGCCAAATACCATGATTGGACGCTTCATAACAGGCTATGAACTCTGCAGCCATAGTGGAAGAGGCTATAAGAGACTGTTTAGTACTTTTTCAAGATATGGCACCTCCAGCTAACAAGTAGATGTAGCCTGATGTCGATTTCATACTATCTTGGCATCCAGCATAATCGGAATCAGTATATCCAACGATCTCGAGCTGATCTGATCTCCGATACATAAGCATGTAGTCCTTTGTTTTCTGTAGATACCGCAAGACCCGTTTGGTTGCTTTCCAGTGGTCTGATCCTGAGTTGCTTAAGTATCTACCCAATATCCCTGTAATGTACGCAATATCCGGACGCGTACAAACCTGAACATACATCAGACTCCCTATTGCTGATGCGTAAGGAATCTTCTGCATTTCTTTTTCCTCAAAAGCATTCTTAGGACACTGATCGAGACTAAACTTGTCTCCCTTAGCAATAGGGGTGTCACCTGGTTTACAATTTTGCATGTCATACCTTTTGAGAATCTTTTCAATATAGACCTTTTGTGATAATCCAAGAATACCCTGAGAGCGATCCCGGTGTATCTGTATACCCAACACAAAAGATGCATTACCAAGATCTTTCATCTCAAAATTCTTAGCTAGAAATCTCTTGGTTTCATGCAATAAGTCTATATCATTACTGGCAAGCAAAATGTCATCAACATATAATATCAAAAAAATATACTTGCTCCCACAGAACTTATGGTATATACATTCATCAACCAAATTCATCTTAAAATCAAATGAGATGATCACTTGATGAAATTTAAAATACCATTGTCGAGATGCCTGCTTGAGCCCATAGATGGATTTTTTAAGTTTGCAAACTATATTATTTGGATCTCTCGATACAAATTTTTCTAGTTGCACCATATAAATCGTCTCAACAATGTTACTATTGAGAAACACTGTCTTTACGTTCATCTGGTGTAACTCAAGATTGAAATGCGCCACTAATGCCATTATAGTCCTAAAAGAGTCTTTCGAAGAAACCGGAGAGAAAGTCTCTTTATAGTCGATGTCTTCTTTCTGTGTAAAGCTTTTTGCGACAAGACAGGCTTTGTACCTCTCCACATTGCCTTTTGAATCCCTTTTGGTTTTAAATATCCATTTACAACCAATGGGTTTCGTTCCTTCTGGCAATGGGACAAGATCCCAAACGTCATTGTCTTTCATAGACTTCATCTCTTCATTCATGGCATCGATCCACTTTTGAGAGTTAGAACTTTCCATAGCTTGATGGAAGTTGATTGGATCATCTTCCATCATTCCAATGTCATCCTCATGTTCTTGGAAAAATACAATGTAATCATCTGACACTGCACTTCTCCTTTCTCTAGTAGATCTCCTTAATGGCACTGGTTCTTGAGGTGGTAAAGTTTGTTCTTCTCGAACAGTTTCTTGAATGGGAGGAATCTCAACATTGTCTTGATTTGTTGTGTCATGAACAAGATCAGGAATAGGATCTCGAGCAAGATCAATGACACCTGTGGGAATATTAATATATTCCTCTTCAAAGACAATGTCCCTAATTGTATCTTCTCCCCCAAACTCTACATCCTCAAAGAAACGAGCATTTCCTGTCTCAAAAATCGACTTAGTTGTGGGATCATAAAATTTGTAACCCCTGAATCTTTCAGAGTATCCAATAAAATAACAACTCACCGTTCTTGAATCCAGTTTCTTTTCATTTGGCCTATAAGGCCTTGCCTCAGCTGGATATCCCCATATATGCAAATGGTTCAAATTGGGTTTCTTTCTAGTCCAAAGCTCGTATGGGGTTTTAGTAGTTGCCTTAGTTGGAACTCTGTTAAGAATATATGCTGCAATCTTAAGTGCTTCTCCCCAAAGTGATTCTGGTAAGGTAGAATGACAAATCATACTCCTCACCATATTTTTAAGTGTTCTATTTCGTCTTTCAGTAACACCATTCATGGTTGGTGAACCAGGCATGGTGTACTGTGCGACGATACCACATTCCTCTAGCTACTTAGCAAATGGCCCTGGACGTTGTTCACCTAAACCGTCATATCTACCGTAGTATTCACCACCACGATCAGATCTGACGCTTTTAATTCTTTTGTTGAGTTGGTTCTCAATTTCAACCTTAAAATTTTTGAACACGTCCAGTGACTGTGACTTTTCATTAATGAGATATATGTAGCCAAATATTGAAAAATCGTCTATGAACGTTATAAAATATTGTTGACCATTCCAAGCAGATGTATGAAATGGCCCACAAATATCTGTATGTATAAATTCTAAGACATCCAAGGCCCTATTGGCTTCAAATCTCCTTTTATTGGTTTGTTTCCCCTTTAAACAGTTAATACAATTATCAAAATCTGTAAAATTTAAGGGGTTGAGAATTTCATTTGACACAAGTCTCTCTATTCTTCGTTTGGAGATATGACCCAATCTTTTGTGCCATAATGTAGCTGAATTCTCATTAGTTAATTTTCTTTTTACACCTCTGGTAATCAAATACAAGGATTCATTAAACGAGACAATAGTATCAACCATATATAGATTATCGTAATATAATAAAGAACCGGAACCAACTAATTTTGAATCATGAAACAATCTAAATTTTTCATCTCCAAATGAACAACAATAACCAGATTTGTCCAAAATAGAAACAAAAATCAAATTCTGTCTAAAAGACGGTACAATAAATGTTTCATTAAAATCCAAATAAAATCCAGTCTTTAACAATAATCTAAAAACTCCTATTGCCTCAACTTCAACTATTTTGCCATTGCCCACGTAGATATATCTTTCATTATCATTAGGCTTTCGGCAATTCAGGCAACCCTGCATAGACACACTGATGTGAGTTGTTGCACCAGAATCTATCTACCATGTGTGTCTAGGTACCGAAGTTAAATTAACCTCAGAACAAACCAAATTAAGAAGCATACCTTTCTTGGCACACCAAGCGTGATAGTTGGTGCAATACTTCTTTTTATGCCCTTCGGCTTCTGTAGACACCAAATTTTGACACACCTTTGGTAAAAATATGTGTGTTACTTTATTTTAGAGGGTATTTTTCATTTTTCGGGGGTCGAGTACAATTTTCGCGCATTATGTCTAATTCGTCACATCAAGGGGCAAAATGATAATTTCACCATGTAAATATTAGTTTCTTTTATTTTATTCCCTAAATACATTGATTTTACTATTTTTATCATTATTTATGATTTTAATGATTTTTAGGAGTCATTCATCATTTATTTAAAATTTTAGTATTTTTAATTCACGGCACGTTTTCCAATGCGCTATTTTTATGAGAATTTTCAAATGAAAAATTTTATATATGCATTTTGAATACTCATAAATTTTCTGAAAAAAATCTCATAATTTTTAGAGGTTGTTTAGTATTTATTTAATTTTTATCTCTTTGTTTATTAACGGCACGTTTTCCAATGCGCTATTTTTATGAGAATTTTCAAGTGAAAAATTTTATATATGCATTTTGAATACTCATAAATTTTCTGTAAAAATCTCATAATTTTTAGAGGTCGTTTAGTATTTATTTAATTTTTATCTTTTTGTTTATTAATGGCACGTTTCCCAATGCATTCTTTTTATGAGAATTTTTTCAAGTGAATATTATTTATGCATAGCTCATATATTCATGAATTTCCCGCATAAATTTCATGATTTTTAGAAATTTTCAATATTTATTTTAATACTTTATTATTATTATTTGTTAATTATTATTTTTCTATTAATCGCACATTTTAATGATATGTTAATTTTTAAATTTTTGCAGTAAATTTTATTTATTCGTTTTATAACTATAAATTTCAGTATTTTTCTTAGTAATTTTAGAGATCCCAATATTTTTATTTTTATTCTATTTCCTTTTTGTTTTCCTTTATTTTCCTCCTCAAAAAAAAAAAAAAAAAAATAGAGCAGGCTGCGTGTAACAGCCTGCTGCTACTGTAGCAGTATGGCTGCTACTAGAACAGCCTCATGGCCACACTTCCAGCCATACCAATCACTTCAACCACTCTTTGTTTAATCCCATCACACCCTCACTTGCACTCATTTTCTTCACCAGATTTTCAGGGATTTAGCACTCAATTTGTTTTCACCAATTTCTCCCCCTCACGCCTCACTCACTACACACATAGACATACACACCTGCATTTTCTCCCTCTCGGCCCCTTCCCCTGCACTCTTCATCACACACAAAAACACACACCCGCACACAGGCCACACATACATTCACCTGCACTATCAGATCACTCACACTCCCTCACTTCACCAGCAACACACAAACGCCTCTCTTCCTCCCTCACATACCACACGCTTGCATTCTTCACACTTCCACAGCACACACACACAACACACACAATACACCCACAAACACCACAAAACACACACAAACACACACACACGATTTCACAACACATACACCTGCACACAAACACACCTGCAAGAAAACCGAAAAAAAAATCTACAGTTTCCGGTTCACCGCCACCATCATCGCCGCCCCTATTCCAGCTGCCAAAATCAATCTACCAGCGTTGCCAAGTTCCACCAATTTCTCAGCCAAACCAGGTAAGGTTCTCAGCCCTTTTAAACTGATTTTTGCATACCATAAATTTCATGATGTTCCTGCTTAGAATTTCTGAATTATTGCCGCTTAATCCATAATTTCGATAGCCTTGCTATTTAGGTTTAGACAATCGTGTTTCATGAAGAAATTAAAGATTGATTAAAAAATTTCGGGTGAGAAAAAAGAAAGTTAACTAGGAAGAACGGAGAGAGTGAGACTGAGCAGACCGAAGAGAAGAAGAAGAGTGAGTGAGTGGCCGAGGAGAATGGCCGAGGAGAAAAATCCGAGGAGAGTGAAGAGAAAAATCCGAGGAGAGAATGGCCGAAGAGAATGGCCGAGGAGAAAAATCCGAGGACAGAGAGTGAAGAGAAAAATCCGAGGAGAGAATGGCCGAAGAGAATGGCCGAGGAGAAAAATCCGAGGACAGAGAGTGAAGAGAAAAATCCGAGGAGAGAATGGCCGAAGAGAATGGCCGAGGAGAAAAATCCGAGGACAGAGAGTGAAGAGAAAAATCTGAAGAGGAGAATGGCCGAGGAGAAAAATCCGAGGAGAGAAGGGCCGAAGAGGAATGGTCGAGGGGAGGCCGAAGAGAAAAATCCGAAGAGGAGAATGGCCGAAGAGAAAAATCCGAGGAGAGAATGGCCGAAGAAAAAAATCCGAGGAGAGAATGGCCGAAGAGGAATGGCCGAGGAGAATGGCCGAAGAGAAAAATCCGAGGACAGAGAGCGAAGAGAAAAATCCGAAGAGGGAGGCCGAAGAGAAAAATCCGAAGAGAGGGTGGCCGAAGAGAAAAATCCGAAGAGGGAAGCTGAAGAGAGAAAATCCGAGGAGAATATTGGCCGAAGAGAAAAATCCAAAGAGGGGAAAACCGAGGATAAGAAAAGGAAATTTGTAGCCGAGACTTAGTTTTTTTTCTTTAGTTATTTATTTTCATCATCTTTATCTGATTATATTACATTTTGCTCCCCTCAGATGCTTAATTGTTTAATTATGCCCTTCAATACTTTAATTTACTTCATTTAAGTCTTCATTTTATTTTAATTGGCCCCTAGAATTTTGTAGTTTATTTCAATTACATCTAAGTTAATAGTATGTCTAGAAATTATAATTCTATACCCCTCATATTGCTGGAATTTTGCATTTTTGTACCCCAAACCTGGCTGGAATTTTATTTTTGTACCCCAAACCTTGCTGGAATTTTATTTTGTACCCCAATATTGCTGGAAATTCTATTTTGCCTTAGAATACTTGCTGGAATTTCATTTTTATCCATCCCAACATTGCTGGAATTCTATTTTGCCTTAGAATACTTGCTGGAATTTCATTTTTATCCCTCCCAACATTGCTGGAATTTTATTTTGCCTTAGAATACTTGCTGAAATTTTATTTTATTTTATTTTATTTTTTTGTCCCCCAAACTTGCTGAAATTTTTATTTAAGTCATTATACTTGCTGAAATTTTAGTTTAAGTCCCTATACTTGTTGAAATCTTAGTTTTAAGCCCTAGATACTTGTTGGAATTTTATTCTAAATCCCTAATTTGTTCGAAATCGACATTTTATGCTCAAATTTTAAGTATTTCATATTTTATACTTTAAATAGTGGTACCTTGACATGTTTGTTGATTTTCTTAGCAATTTATACCGGGTTTACGAATGGGAGGTACCTCGATTACCCTTTTATTTCTCTTTATGTGCTCCTACGTGTTAGCTACGTGTTTTTCTATATGTTTTTTTATCTCCTTTTGCTTATAATTTTTATACATATGTGAGTGTTTATTTAGTTATGCCATGTTATTTACTTAGAAATAAATTTTTGATTATTCAAAGAAATGTAATAGATAGGTAATATTCTATTGAGCAAAAAATTCTGTATTTAGATAGTTAATGTAGTAGATAGTGTATATCTAGTTAACAAAAATTAAATTTTTTGTATTTTAGATAGAAAGTGTAATAGATAGGTTAGATAGGATATCTTTTATTCTTTTTCTATTTTTAGATTGTAATTAGGTTATTCTCCGGTGTAATAGTTAGGGCTTTGTGTGCTATGTGCTTATGTGTTTTATTTGCTTTTCTTTAGGACTTTGCATCTAGAATATCATGCCTATGTGTTATGTGCTCCTATGTACTATTATTTGCTTTTATGTGATTATTGCTTTAATACATGCTTTATTTAGTTACTTGCTTTAATTATATATGTGTATCGTCGTCACACTAGTCCAACGCTAGTTGTGATTAATTCCGGTTTCTTCGCTAGTCCAACGCTAGCGGAGAACTTATAGAAAATGGGCTAGTCCAATGCTAAGCCTTTAGGTCATTTTAGCCTTAGGATCATTTTTCGTGTGCATTTCATGACATTTCACACACATTTTATCTTTTTAGGCTTTTTTCCATTTTCTATGAATTTTCATATATACTTTATAACTTATTACTTATTTCTACAACTATCTAGTGCATAACATTTAGGCTCCACTACACATAGAATTTTAGGTCATTTGTGTGATTTGACTAGAAATAGTCATCTACTCACGTGGGAAGCGATGGCGTACATGTCGTTCCCCCCTCCGTGAGTAGAAACAGATAGTCACGAGGCTATTAGTCTCCCGCACCCGTTATGTTGCATCCCCATTTTCTTTGTTCACTTACTATCTATACTATTATTTTTCTTTTCTTTTGCACTCCATTCAGCATCTATACTCGTGACTCCATCGAGGTCTATATCCGGGTTTCGCAATTAATGCGATAATTCCGACTCAAACCTCAGTGGAATATTTCGTCCCTTATCGATATTCATTTTTAGGATTAGATTTGCATTCATATAGTTGCATCCAAATGCGATAAAATCTTAGGGTTATATTAGGAAAATTTAGACTAAACCTCGCAACTAGTTTCGGCTAGGTTGAAAGGGTGCCTTAGGCGCGAGCCTTTGCCTTCCCTTTCTTCAACTGTGACTCCCGAACCTTTTTCTCTTGTTTTTCAAAGACCTTGGAGTCGTCTAAAAGGGTTTTTCTTGTTTTTCCTTATTTTTTCCAAAAATCATTTCTTAAATAAATCATTTTTAATTCTCTTACCGTTTTATAAAATATTTTCGGGTGACTTGGTACACCAAAACTCAATACCAAGTGGCGACTCCTTTTTCACTAAAAAACCCTTTTTAAACTCTATTTTCGGGCCCAAAAACCATCGCATTTTCAAAGTCCCATTTTAGGACCCTTTTTCTTTTGTTTTGTTTTCAAAATAAAGTATTTGTTCGTCACATTTTTATCGAATCATCTTTTACAAAGTATTTTCTAAAAATTATTTTTTACAAAATTTACACGCTTCTTTTTCCAATAAACACAACCACATTTAACACTTCCTTTTCTTTTTTTCCAAACATCTAACGCTCATTTATTCCTCTTTCGAAAAATGGGGCGCGACAGCTTCAAGCTGTAGACACCAAATTTTGACACACCTTTTAAAATATGTGTATTACTTTATTTTAGGGGACATTTTTTATTTTTCGGGGGTCGAGTACAATTTTCGCGTATTATAACTAATTCGTCGTACTAGGGGGCAAAATGGTAATTTCACCATGTAAATATTAATTTATTTTATTTCATTTTTCTAAATACATAATTTTACTATTTTTATCATTTTTTATGATTTTAATGATTTTTAGGAGTCATTCATTATTTATTTAAAATTTTAGTATTTTTTAATTCAACGGCACGTTTTCCAATGCATTCTTTTTTTATGAGAATTTTTAAGTGAAAAATTTCATATATATATTTTGTATATTTATAAATTTTTTGTAAAAATTACATGATTTTTAGGAGTCATTTAGTATTTTTTGTCTTTTTGCCTATTAATGGCACATTTTCCAAGGATGCGTTAATCTTAAAATTTTTGAGTGAAAATTATACTATACGCGCTTTATGTGATAATATATGTTGTGTAAAATTTTTGTGACGTCATTTATTAATTTCATAAATTTTTTATAATTTTGCCATAGTTAAGTCACGTTTTCCAATGTACTTTTTTATCTTTATTTAAAATTTTTCTTTATAAGAATTATGTGTTTGTGCATTTTATAAATTTTATGCAAAGAAAATTTTCATAATTAATTAATTAATTTACTTATTTTTAAATACCATTTGTTTGTTTATTTTAAATTGTATTTTTCTAACCTATAATTAATTTTCTTACACTGAATTTTTCTTTTTTCTTCTTATAATGTTGTGTTTTAGTTTTAATATATAATCTAAAAAGAGTTCAAGTTGTTTTTATTTTATTTTTTTATTTTTATTTTTCTGGTTTTCTTTGTTTTCTTCTTTCAAAAAAAAAAAAAAAAAAAAGGGAAGCAGCTGCTACAGCAACTGCAGGAAACTGCAGCTGCTGCACGCAACTGCAGCAAAAGAAGAAAAATCAATCACCACCTAAACCAGATTTGAAGGGATTTTGGAAGGATTTCTTTCCTTTTTTTCATTCATCTGCAAGACAACACACACACTCAACCATCAGTTCCATTTTTTTTTTTCTCTAAAAAACACAGACACACTTTTTTCTTTTCTCCTTTTTTCAGCTCACAGACAACCGATCAACACACACAGACATCATCAGTTCTTTTTTTCTCTCAAGAAAAACACAGACATACACACCTGCATTTTCTCCTTCTCGGCCCCTTCCCCTGCACTCTTCATCACACACAACAACACACACCCGCACACAGGCCACACACACATTCACCTGCACTATCAGATCACCCACACTCCTTCACTTCACCAGCAACACACAAACGCCTCTCTTCCTCCCTCACATACCACACGCTTGCATTCTTCACACTTCCACAGCAGACACACACAACACACATAATACACCCACAAACACCACAAAACACACACACACGATTTCACAACACATACACCTGCACACAAACACACCTGCAAGAAAACCGAAAAAAAAATCTGCAGTTTCCGGTTCATCGCCACCATCACCGCCGCCCCTATTCCAGCTGCCAAAATCAATCCACCAGCGTTGCCAAGTTCCACCAATTTCTCAGCCAAACCAGGTAAGGTTCTCAACCCTTTTAAACTGATTTTTGCATACCATAAATTTCATGATGTTCCTGCTTAGAATTTTTGAATTATTGCCTCTTAATCCATAATTTCGATAGCTTTGCTGTTTGGGTTTAGACAATCGTATTTTATGAAGAAATTAAAGATTGATTAAAAAAAAAAAACTTGGGTGAGAAATAGGAAAATTAACTAGGAAGAACGGAGAGAGAGAAGAAGAGAAGAAAAGAGTGAGAGTGAGCAGAGAAGAAGAGAGGAAGAGACGAAAAGAAGAAAAGAGTGAGTGAGCCGAAGAGAAAAAGAGAAGAAGAAGAAGAGTGTGTGAGTGGCCGAAGAGAAATGGCCGAAGAGAAATGACTGAAGAGGAATGGCCGAGGAGAATGGCCAAAGAGAAAAATCCGAGAATAGAGAGTGAAGAGAGAAAAATCCGAAGAGAATGGCCGAGGAGAATGGCCGAAGAGAAAAATCCGAGGAGAGAATGGCCGAAGAGAAAAATCCGAGGAGAATGGCCGAAGAGAAAAATCCGAGGAAGAATGGCCGAAGAGAAAAATCCGAGGAGAGAATGGCCGAAGAGAAAAATCCGAGGAGAATGGCCGAAGAGAAAATTCCGAAGAGAGGGAGGCCGAAGAGAAAAATTCGAAGAGAATGGCCGAATAGAAAAATCCGAAGAGAGGGTGGCCGAAGAGAAAAATTCGAAGAGAATGGCCGAATAGAAAAATCCGAAGAGAGGGTGGCCGAAGAGAAAAATCCAAAGAGGGAAGCTGAAGAGAGAAAATCCGAAGAGAATATTGACCGAAGAGAGGGAGGCCGAGGAGAAAAATCCAAAGAGGGGAAAACCGAGGATAAGAAAAGAAAATTTGTAGCCGAGACTTAGTTTTTTTCTTTAGTTATTTATTTTCATCATCTTTATCTGATTATATTACATTTTGCTCCCCTTAGATGCTTAATTGTTTAATTATGCCCTTCAATACTTTAATTTACTTCATTTAAGTCTTCATTCTATTTTAATTGGCCCCTAGAATTTTGTAGTTTATTTCAATTACATCTAAGTTAATAATATGTCTAGAAATTATAATTCTATACCCCTCATGTTGCTGGAACTTTGCATTTTTACCCCCAAATCTTGCTGGAATTTTATTTTGTACCCCAAACCTTGCTGGAATTTTATTTTGTACCCCAACATTGCTGGAAATTATATTTTGTCTTAGAATATTGCTGGAATTTTGCATTTTTGCCCCCAAAACCTTGCTGGAATTTTATTTTGTACCCCAACATTACTGGAAATTATATTTTGTCCTAGAATATTGCTGGAATTTTGCATTTTTTGCCCCCCAAACCTTGCTGGAATTTTATTTTGTACCCCAACATTGCTGGAAATCATATTTTGTCTTAGAATATTGCTGGAATTTTGCATTTTTGCCCCCAATACTTGCTGGAATTTCATTTTTATCCCTCCCAACATTGCTGAAATTTTAGTTTAAGTCCCTATACTTGTTGAAATCTTAGTTTTAAGCCCTAGATACTTGTTGGAATTTTATTCTAAGTCCCTAATTTGTTCGAAATCGACATTTTATGCTCAATTTTTAAGTATTTCATATTTTATACTTTAAATAGTGGTACCTTGACATGTTTGTTGATTTTCTTAGCAATTTATACCGGGTTTACGAACGGGAGGTACCTCGATTACCCTTTTTATTTCTCTTTATGTGCTCCTACGTGCTCCTATGTGTTTTCTATATGTTTTTTTTTTATATATCTCTTTGTGCTTATATTTTCTATACATGTGTGAGCATTTATTTATTTCATATTATTTACTTGAATTAATATTAATTATTCAAAGAAATGTAATAGATAGGTAATATTCTATTCAGTAAATTCTTTGTACTTAGATAGTTAATGTAATAGATAGTTTATGTTTCATCTATTTAATTAAAACCTATGTATTTTAGATAGAAAGTGTAATAGATAGGTTAGATAGGATATCTTTTATTCTTTTTCTATTTTTAGATTGTAATTAGGTTATTCTCCGGTGTAATAGTTAGGGCTTTGTGTGCTATGTGCTTATGTGTTTTATTTGCTTTCTTTAGGACTTTGCATCTAGAATATCATGCCTATGTGTTATAGTGCTCCTATGTGCTATTATTTGCTTTTAGGTGATTATTGCTTTAATTTATGCTTTATTTATTTACTCGCTTTATTATTATATATGTGTATCGTCGCCACACTAGTCCAACGCTAGTTGTGGTTAATTTCGTTTTCTTCGCTAGTCCAATGCTAGCGGAGAACTTATAGAAAATAGACTAGTCCAATGCTAAGCCTTTAGGTCATTTTAGCATTAGGATCATTTTTTTGTGTGCATCTCATGACTATTACACACGCTTTTTCTCTTTTTTAGGCCTTTTTCATTTTTGCATAATTTATATATATATGTTATTACTTATTATCTATTTTTTTAACAAATGCTTAGTACATAACATTTAGATTCCACCACACATAGAATTTTAGGTCATTTGCGTGATTTTGACTAAGAAATAGTCATCTACTCACGTGGGAAGCGATGGCGTACATGTCGTTCCCTCCTCCGTGAGTAGAAACATTTAGTCACGAGTCTATTAGTCCCCGTACCCGTTGTGTTTGCATTCCCACTTTCTTTGTTCACTTACTATCTATATTACTATTTTTCCTTTTCTTTTGCATTCTATTTTCGCACCTAAACTCGTGACTCCGTCGAGGTCTACATTCGGGTTTCGCAACTAATGCGGTAATTCCGACTAAACCTCAATGGAATATTTTGTCCCTTAACGATATTCATTTTAGGATTAGATTTGCATTCATATAGTTGCATCCAAATGCGATAAAATCTTAGGGTTATATTAGGAAAATTTAGACTAAACCTCGCAACTAGTTTCGGCTAGGTTGAAAGGGTGCCTTAGGCGCGAGCCTTTGCCTTCCCTTTCTTCAACTGTGACTCCCGAACCTTTTTCTCTTGTTTTTCAAAGACCTGGAGTCGTCTAAAAGGGTTTTCTTGTTTTTCCTTATTTTTTCCAAAAACCATTTCTTTAAATAAAGCATTTTGATTTTCTTACCTTTTATAAAATATTTTCGGGTGACTTGGTACACCAAAACTCAATACCAAGTGGCGACTCCTTTTTCACTAAAAAACCCTTTTTAGACTCTATTTTCGGGCCAAAAATCGTCGCATTTTCAAAGTCCCATTTTAGGCCCTTTTTCTTTTATTTTTAAAATAAAGCATTTGTTTGTCGTGTTTTTGTCGAATCATCTTTTACAAAGTATTTTCTAAAAATTATTTTTCCAAGAAATTTACGCGCTTCTTTTTCCAATAAACACAACCACATTTAACACTTCCTTTTCTTTTTTTCCAAACATCTAACGCTCATTTATTCCTCTTTCGAAAAATGGGGCGCGACAGCTTCGCAGAAGAAACAACCATTCTTTCCCGATTCAACTGGTTTCTTTTGAGATGCCGTACCTGTAGCTTCCTTATCCTTCTTCCTTTTATGTTCCTTACCTTTGTTATTAGTGGATGAGACCAGGTGAGCACTTTCTGTCTTGTCTTGCTTCAACCTTTCCTCTTCTTGTACACAGTGTGAGATGAGCTCATTTAGAGACCAAGTCTCTTTTTGGCAATTATAGCTCACCTTAAATTGGCTATACTGTGTAGGAAGAGATATCAAAACTAGATGCACTAATAATTCCTCAGAAATTAATAGATCAAGTGCACCCAGTTTAGAAGCAAGATGAGACATCTCCATGATGTACTCCCTTATATTGCCTTTACCACTATATCTCATTGAAATTAGACTTGTCAAAAGTGTACTTATTTTGGCCTTTTCACTTTTGACAAATATCTTTTCAATGTCCTGAGGGAACACCTTAGCTGTAGTTGTATTTTCAAATATTGTGCCTCTGAATGCTTCCAGAATGGCCTTTTTCATGATCATCATACACATGCGATTTGATCTCTCCCACCTTTCCATATCCCTCTTTTCATCAGAGGTACTCTTATCTGTAAGAGGTGGAGGAGAATCATTCCTTAACGCAAGGTCGAGATCCATAACTCCAAGAACTATCAAGAGATTTTCTTTCCAGGACTTGAAGTTTGTGCCATTCAGCATAGGAATAGAACTGATGCTGGTAATAATATTTGCAAGATCATTCATAACTAAATAGAAAACATTAAATAATTAGAGACAAGCTCACATAAACCACAATAATAATAATAAATTCAAATAAGGTAACCCTATCTCAAGATACCAAAGTTCCATTAATATTTTGTCTTTGGACAATAAATATTAACTTCTAAGTGATATCTTGGTGTAGTAATAAACACTGATAATAAGTACATATCGAAAAATAAATTTTCCTTTGGGCCAATTTATAATTCACATGTAAAAACCAAATAATCATCACGTGTTTATCACGACAAGTGCACGTGCAATTTTATTAAACATTGACCTTCCTTTGGGTAGGCTAATATTTACAAAATTATAAGTACAAAACTAATTATATTTTAGAACAAATTAATCTCCACAAAAGAGGTCACTTTGGCGACATATTATTTCAATTAATTTATCCCAAAATATATATAAACACACCAATATTTGAATTTAATATTATACAAAATTTTAGAACAAAGTCAACTTGAGTCAACTCTGGTCAATCTGGTCAAAACGGGTCAAACCTAGTTAAACTGGTCAAAGCGGGTCACACCAAGTCAAACTCGGTCAAACTAGATAGACCTAGTCAAACCAGTCAGATTTGGTTCAACCAAACAATTGGGTCAAAACTTATTGGATCAAAGATCCATATCTATAACTTTGACCCAAAAGTTTATCATTTAAGCCCAAAATCTTATTCAACCCCATAAATATCTTATAATTACATATATTCAGTGGGCCACCTTTTTGGACTTTATTGGACTTAAATGTCCAATACAACTTTATTAGGGTTTCAATTAAGTTAGTTAACCCTAATTTCCTTAACACAATTATATGCATGTTGACTTTTAAAATTAGAAAACAAGTCAAGCATATGGAAATAACTAAATTAATATTCCTTATTTTATTTCCACTTGCCACTACTTTACGTCTTTAACACCAGAAATTTGAAGTAAGAAAAGTAAAATTAATTTCCTTTCTTTTCTAACTTCAAATCAGAAGACCATGGCTGCTGTTCTTTGAATAAGACTCTGACTAAAGGATTCTGGAGCCACCCGATTCACATTAAATAAAATAACAGTTAGTCAAAGTCATATAAACAAAAGCAATTCTCGAAAGCTATTTCTGTTCTTAGTCGTACAAGTATGGAAATCATCAAAGTCATGCGGGTCCCAAGACACAGTATTAATTGCCATACAAAAATTCACAAAGCTTCAAGCATAAAAGCCAAGCAACGCGGGTCCCTGAACATATATTTTAGTTGCAAAACAAACGTTCATAAAGTCCCAAGCCACCTGATGCTTTGTTTTCACGTGCAGAGAAATCAAACAATTATTACTATGAAGTAAATTCAAGGCCCGCCGTACGATGCAAAGATTAGCACATTTAGCCAAGACCAGAAACAGAACCAAACTAATCTGGACGGTAATTGAACCTTAATAAACCATGCGTATTTGTAATCTTTATAAATAAAACTTTTAAGACTACAAATCATGAACTATAAACTTTAATAATTTAAATCCTGATATTGGGGCTCTGATACCACTTGTTAGAAATTTTTCAAGATCCAATATTAGATATTTGAATATAACTTTAGCATAAAGGCATACCTGGATTCATATTTGACTGATATGCTGCTTGAATCCTTTGTGACTTGGGTGGTCTTCCAGATCTACACGTATTCTATGATCCTTTGAGAGAGCCTTTTAATTTTCTCTTTGGTATCTTTCTTGACGATGGGATATCAAGAAAGAGAACGACAAAATAACGATACGTGAGATCCAGGGACCATAACCCTACTTATAGATAACACATTTGTTATCTTTTAGTATTTCTATTTTAGCCCATCATTAAAGTAGAAATAACCTTTAAGTCTCTACACATTAAAGGCCCACATCCTATTAGATACATTAAAGCCCAAATCACAATTGATCACTTTGAATTGGGCCTAACTTTATTTGACAGTCTGCAACACATAATTATTAACATATAAGTCCAACCTTGGATTAAGGATCCAACACTTCTTCTTCAACTTCTTCTTTGATAAACTTGAGTGATGCTCTTATAACCCTCACAAACAATGTAATTTGTAGGATAGCCTTGGGGAGAAGTATAGTAATGATGAAGATAGGAGGAAAAGTATGGAAATCATGAAGGAGTTTGTGGAACTCTTAGGCACTTTCAGTGTGGCAGACTACCTTCCTTGGCTCTCATGCGTGAATCGTTTCAATGGATTGGATGCCAAACTTGAGAAAGTAGTTAAGCATATTGACCAATTTCTTCAAGCAGTAATTGAAGAACACAAGTTTAGGAAGAAAACAGAGGGTAATGCTGATTCTACTGATAGAAAAGCTTTAGATTTGGTGGATATCTTGCTTGATATTCAGAAGGAAAATTTGGCACGCTTTGCTCTGGAACTTGATAGTGTCAAAGCTATCATCCTGGTAAGAAATCATCCCTATAAATTACAGAAGCAACATCCAAATCAATGTCCTTAGTGATTCTAAGGTGTTTATATTATGCTAACATACTACAGCACATTTTGTTCCTTGTTATGTGGTATCCATACTAAGATTTTAGTGAAATATATTCTTCTACTTTATGAAAAATTAAGAGTGAATAAAATGCATAGACGCTATCATAAGTAGATTTTATAGTTTAAAAGAGAGAAATATAAGTATTCTTACATTATTTCTTATATCAGCATACATTATTATAGTCACGTCGCTCTCTTTTATACCCTAAAATCTATATCTAAGTCCGTAAACTTGTCCATATAAAAATTTTCCACAAAAATGTGACACATCTTTGTCTAGCTATATGACAAGTATTTTGTCCTTTGCTGGAAATTATCATGATAGTAATGATCCTCATTGAATCTCACTTCTTTAGTTTAACTCGAGATGTGGAGAATAACTTCAGAAAACAGAGAAACAAAATGGCTGTTAATGGTACCACTGAAATTACTGAAATTATGTAGATTTTAGGTTTCACATCTTGCACGTGAAAAAGCTTCCCCTAACCCCTTTTGAAGTGACAAGCACCGTCGGAAATATTTTTTAAACCGGGAGTTAAAATTTCCTTTACAAAATTCAAATACATTTAAAACATTTTGTGAGGAATTCAATTATGTTAGTGAAAAAAGATAAACAAAGGACGAGAATAGTAACGTAATTTCAGAGATCAAATGAGAAGTACCTTGGATTTTGGTAAATTTAAGGAAAGATATTCTTTTACCTGAAATTTCACGAAGTGGTTTATATCTTGAAAGGACAATGGAGGGAGGGGCAAAACCAAAAGGTTTGTAGCGTCGAAATATGAAAAAGATTTACTAAAATTGGTTTTATAGGAAATTGTTGATGATTGATTCGTTAATCAAAACATATTATCATTCGATAGTTTGTTAATTTTAAGCAGAAATTTTAATGATTTCAAAATATAAGTTTGGAAAAAATTGATTATAGTATAAACAAAACTGTTTGCCAAGTTCAACTAATTACCCATGTTAGACTTGAGAAGATTATACTAAAAGATGCTACATGAAAGGAAATTGTTTTGCCCATGTTTAACCAACATTTTAGTAGTTTTTCAATTTTCATCTCATTTATGCCTTCGACTTGAACTTTGCCTGTTATTTTCTATTGTTAAATGTTGTCTGGCATTGATGAAGTTCAATTCATGCCAAATTGACACAGCCCATGTTTAAGTTTCTCAACTTCAATTGCCAAAATTTCAATTAAAAAGCATTTTTGTTCTCTTTATTGATTCTGATTAGGACATGTTTGCTGCTGGGACTGATACAACATTCACGGTTATGGAGAGGGCAATGAGTGAACTCTTAAGGCACCCTAAAATCATGGAGAAACTGCAGATTGAGGTGAGACAAGTAGCTCAAGGAAAATCAGAAATCACGGAGGATGATTTAGACAAAATGCATTACTTAAAAGCAGTGATTAAGGAGACTTTACGACTTCATACTCCAATTCCATTACTTGTTCCCCGAGAATCAATACAACACGTCAAAATCTTGGGGTATATATGATATACCGGCGGGCACAGAAGTAATAATGCTTGGGCAATTGCACGAGATCCAGTGCTGTGGAAGAAGCCTGAAGAATTTCTGCCAGAGAGATTTCTGAACAGTACAGTTGATTTTCGAGGCTTTAGCTTTGAGTTGATTCCCTTTGGCGCAGGAAGAAGAGGTTGTCCTGGTACCAGTTTTGCCATTGCTGTTAATGAGCTTGCATTGGCAAAATTGTTGCACCAGTTTGATTTTGCATTGCCTGATGGAGCTAAACCAGAGGATTTGGACATGTCTGATGCCGCTGGTTTCACTATCCATAGAAAATTTCCTCTATTTGCTGTTGCTATTCCACATTCATGCCGCTGTAACAGATTTTACCCTGATCTTATTAGTAGGAAGAATACGGAAATTACTTAAATTGTTTTAGAAAGATTCAGTCAGTATACAATTTATAGTCATGATTATTATGTTTCCCACCTTGTGAAATGTGGATTTAAATACACTTACATGACTCAAAAAAGTTAAAATCATCATCACAGCTTGACAAAAATAGAGTTGATAATAGTGTGGTTTGCGGGTTATAGTGCGGGACGGAGTTTACCCGATGCGTACTCTCGGTAGTTGCTGCAGGTTATTAGTCGAAAAAAAAAAAAAAAAAGGAGTTGAAACACAAAACTGTATCGTGTTGTATCAAGTCCTTGCAACGCCATCTGATTCACTTGATTACTAGTGTGCTGGTTTCAGCACTCCACAAGAAGGAATGAAAGTTCGATCATATAAGCACCGTATAACTAGTCGACCATGGCCACCTTACTACTAGTCGACACCAACTCTCTTATCCAAAATATTGACAGCCACATCCCACAAAGCCAAATTAGCGATCTAGTTTTCATAATAAATGCTAGCCACACGCCAAAGGCACTTTAGTGGTCCTGATTTCTGCTGCAATTTCCTTTCCTTTCCTTACTACTCTCTCCGTACTATTTTGATAAGCTTACAAATTTTTTCACACAATTTAAAAAAAGTTAATTAACTTTATTAAAAGAATGAATTAATTTATGATGTTACTAAAATACCCTTATATTTATCATTAAATATTTACATTAAATACAAATAGGAAATTGCACCTTAAGTCAAATTAATTCTATTTTATGTGTGAATGCACGGTTTGTTATATATTTTCACTTATAACAAAGTAATTAAATAGGGACATTTTAGAGAACTTGAAAATTAACTACATTCTTCAATTGAAAAATGAACTATAATTTGGGACGGATGAAAAAAGAAATCGAACTTATCAAAATGGAACGAATGGAGTATAATACTACAACCTACCCGAAAGCTCCCAATTGTCGGCAATCTTTTCAACTCGGGCTCTACCCTTACTGCTCATCTTGGGAAAAAGCCAATTCTTGATACTTCGCCACTTGGTGCAGCTTGTGAAATCCTGAAACCCATGATTTTGTCTTTGGAAAATTTTGGAGCTCGTAGTTTAAAAAAAAAAAAAAAAAGATACGTGTTGATGTATAAAAAAAATAGTGTTATATATGGACTGATTTAAGTAACAAACTTGATAAATGAGACCACAAATTAAATCCACGCAATAATTTCTCAATTTTTGCATAGGTTTATCACTTCCTCAATCATGTTAGTTTAAATATGCACATCAAAACTTCCATTGGGTTCCTATCAATTTTATTAATCCTCGGATAAAATCCAAAAAATCTTATTAAACTTTTTGCTAACTCCAAACTATCTACTTGTGGTTTAAAAATGTGTATAGAACTCTTTCGAGTTTTAAAATTATATGACGAGTAGATGAAAATCATCGAAACTAGTGCAACTTGAGCCACATATATCATAGGTTTTTTTTTTTTTTTTGGTCAAATATTCAACATTCTGACTTACTCTTAACCAATTCTAAGGGATGGTCCAATTAAACTTGAGGAAACTAATAGAGACTAAACTACCATTTGATCAAAGAAACACTATGGTATTGTATTTGAATTTTTTAACAAAATAACTATTGCTAGTGGGATTAAAATCTCCAACATGCAGCAGGGAAACTTTTAAGTGCTCCCTGACTACTAAGCCTTTGGTTGAGCGGCTGAGCCACACACATCATAGGTGACAGTGTAAATAACAACCAAGAATTTTCTAAAGGAGATCTACTTTTTTTACACAAAAATATCAATGACTTTTTTTTTCACTTTTTTCTTTTCTGTTTAAATCATTTTCTTCTTTTTCCTCGAGGATTTCTATTTTTTATATGATAAGAGAAATACTGCCTCCATCTTTTCTTTTTCCATCTTTTCTTTTTAGCACAATCCAAGACCATCTCCACCACCACACCTTCCGCCGCCGCATCGTGCTGCCACCACCAACCCCACCTCCTTCCTACGCTCTCCTCCTCCTTCCCTCCTTTCTCACCTTCCCGACACTTAGAACCCAGAAAATACAAAAACAAGCATATTGGCCTGGATTATTTCTGAGAAATTTGAGATCACATCGCTGCGGCTATAGGAATCAATTATGAATCATGTTTCAGCCTTTTTAAATAAGTCTAATGCTATGAAATATCTACTTTATATAGTTGGGATTTTTTTAGATTTGATGGAATTTGGAATGATTTTGGCGTTGCCAAAATATTAATTGGTGTGGGCTTGTAGTTTTGCGTTTTTTAGATCTGATGAAATATGAGCACACAAAACTTGCGATTGAATTTTCAATTTAATGACTTTTGGTCCTCATGAATAGATATTACTGTAACGGGAAGGTAATCCAACTTGACTCAGTGATTTTGAGGAATGGACGAAATTCATCCACTTTAGTTCCGAAAGATGAAAAACTATCTATGAAATACCCGTGCCCAACATCTAGGGCTCAGTTGCAAATTGTGAGAATTATATTTTAAGGCTAGGTGGAGTTTTAAAGAAGTGAGGGGCTTTATCGTTATAAAAAGAAAAATAAATATATCAATAAATGGAATAACCTTTTTTCATTTGTAATAAAAGTTGATCAGACGACGTTCTCTTATTCCCAAAACCTCATAGTCAATTTCTTCTCTAAGAGCAAGATGAAGGAGAGGTTGGATAAATTCACAGAGCCAAGAACTGTAGATTACTCTTGCGATCCCTACAATGAATACGGTCAGTTTAATTGTTGACCTTAAATTTTATTGTGCCTAAATCTAGAATCTAGAGTAGATGGGTTTATAGAAAATTGTGGTTTAAGATTCTTGTAATTTTAGTAGAATTGATGCATAAATATTACTTTTAGGATTTTAATTTCTAGTTTATTGAATATTAGAATGGATCTTGATGAGTCGGGGTTGGATCTCAATTCAGGAGTTTTTATAAAAAAAAAAAAAAAAACAGAGGTTTGTTAATTAAATTGGATTGACGTAATACTATGCGGGAAGATCTTGCAGTTGGTGACTTTGTACTGATGAAGTTCGAAAACTTTGTTGGATTCGATGAAAAAAAAAATGCAGAAAGGCGATCAGAGATGCTATCTTTATCTTGTTGCTTAGAGGGAAAGAAGGAAAAAAAAAAAAAAAAAGGGTAAACTACACGGGCGTTTGAAAACAAGAATGAATCCCTGGCTTTTCTTAGTTAATGGTGGGTCATGTTTACGTTTGCTATCTGGTGTCGTGGCTAATGTTTAACAAATTTGCTCCAGGCAGGTTGATTCTCATCAAGTACTAACTTCTACGAATTGATATTGCACATTGACAATAATTAAACCAATGTTTAGTAGTCATCGTTTGTTGTCTTCTGAAAAGTTGATGCTAAGGATTGTTGGTCAAAGCCCTATAAATTGTGGTCATTGGTCAGAATAGTAATACTGAGGTTTTTTTTGTAGATGACTATGTATCAGTTTATACGACTTGGTTATGGTTACTAGTTTTAGAAATTAAATTGCACTTTTATCACAAGTTGACTAATTAAATATTATTTGGGTTACTAGTTATTTAGCCAATGGATTATTAGATATTAAGGAGAATGAATTAAGTTTTAGTTTATTATATTGCTTAGGAAAAATAATTAAGTTCTATAATTAATTTGGGAATTTGGGATTATCCGTACAGTAGGCCTATAATTTTAGTATTTAATGGATATATTTACTAAGGTGGGAATTATATTCTCTTTTGATTGTACTTAGGTGGTTACTATTCATGGGGTCAAAATTATAAGTTAGTGACACTGGATTTGGATTCTGAGGTAAGTGGTTCTTACCCTTTCTTATGTTTTGAAATATTCTTTGCGTATATATATTTATTCCTCTCATGAGTATTTTCGTAATATAAAACTCAGAATGGGCAGGTGATATGTGTGAAAATTCTTCATATTATGTGGCACTTTGACTATTTATATGTATATGCCTGCATGTGTGTAATGTGTGAATGTATGACATGTATGTTTTGGGCTCTGATAATTCTTTGTACACCAGAGAGAACTAGTTCTCGATATACCTCCCTGACGGTGAGTAGTCAGGACATATGTATGTCTTCTGGACCTCCTAACTGGGAAAAAGTTAGGCTAGATATCTAGTACCACTGGTTCTTGCATTGATGAATCTGAGCCTGCCTATGTATGATTATGTATATGCAGATTATGTTTCATTTGATATGCCACAATTTTGATATATATTATGTATTATTGTTTTGTGTGATTATGGATAGTGTGTGACAGAATGAATGCATGTACTATGTGTGTGTGTATATATATGTAACTGCCCATACTGGTGAGAAAGGCGTGGAATTGCTTACTGAGCACAGTGTTTGCTCACCCCACATATATTATTTATTTTGCAGGTATCGTTAGTTCGGAATAGGATAACAGGGTGCTTAGTAATCAATAAGACAAATTTTATGTGAGCAATAGTTAGCTAGTTTTTGAGCCAATGACAGTAATTTATTTGATGTTTAGTGTTATTTTGTTTCTGCTAAGAGGAAGTTTGATGACTTTGTAGATGTTAAATTTTTATTATTGGAGGATTTTTATATTAATTGGAGCATTTTAATATTTATGATTATTTATGTTTTAGAATTGCTTTGATCATTTTAGAGCCTTGCGTATTGGATGAGCCTAATACGCGGCGTGTTACACCCGAGCGTGGGGTGTGACAATCTATACGTTTAATTTTGATTTGGTTGTGCTGGGTGGATAGGGTGATACTTTTTAGTCACCAACTGTTAGAATTGGAGCTCCAAACATTGATCAAAATTAATTGATAAGTCCTCAATACTGCATCAGATAATAATAAATTGTGAAGAAAAGATATAAAATAAAAGGAACAAAAAGATTTATGTGGTTGACCTACGTTCACGGATAAAGATGAGTAAAACGTTGCTAATGAAGATGAGTAAAGCTTTGCTACCACGAAAAAGAATATAAAATTTAGAAGAATACTTTAAAAGCCCAAAAAGATGATACAAGACAAGAATACTCAAGATAACTTGAATTACACAAACGTTTAAATACCTAAACAAAAATCCAAATGAGCTATTGAATTTTTAAACTTCCGAACAAGTTCCCTACTTGTAGTTACCAAATTGAAAGAAAATTTCTTTCGGTTGGCAATGTGGAAGGGAATCATTTGACCCCACCGTCATGGTGCTTACAAATCCCTAGCTTGACGTTCATCCCACATGTACAAATATTGTAGATATGCTCATCTTCTTCATAATTGTAAAAAATGAAGACCAATTAAACCTGTTAGCACCGTTGATCTTTTGCACAGATACTTTTCCTCAAGCAAAATTCTTACAAATGTAGTGATATTTTACATCAATGTATTTTGCCTTCTTGTGGTACATTTGGTCTCTAGTCAAGTGAATGGCACTTTAATTATCATAGTAAATATGGTAGTCACACCTTAACATATGTTGACGTTACCAAAACTAATATCAAAACTAATGTTTTGCATTATGTAATCTTCAATATCCTAAGAGAACTAAAAGATCTTGGGAAACAACAGAAGATTGAAATTTAAAGCAAAAATTTGTATCTTCTAAACTTTTCCTTATCATCCACAATGAGATACCAATTGCTTGAATCAAGAAGATTACAACTAGACCCATTGGGTTACACAATTACACAACAAAATCTCGCTGAACATCTCAATTTCTCTAACTTAGAGAAATTAAACAAAGTGAAAAACAATTGGATAGGTAACGGTTTGCTATTTGCTGGAGGAGGAGGCAATTTGTGAAAATAGAATGGAGCGGTGACGGCGGTAGGAGGATAAGGATGAATAGGTGATTTATGTTTTCAGTAAGTTGGGTTACGCTCCAATAATACGTCCCTCTAAATGGCAACTTATCTGAAAGCCCATCTTTATTAGCCCATCAAATTGGGCTCTCTTACTCCTTAAATCCTAGCCCAGTAAATTAGCATCTTGGCATAAGCTTCCCACATAAATAAAAAAACATATTTTTTTAGGATTTATTATTATTATTATTATTATTATTGAATTTATTAATTCGAATTCGGTATAATCGATTTGAAAAATAACATTTTTAAGTGTCGATCGAATTACATTTAATTTTTTAAAACATTTTAAATTATCAACTAAATTACAGAACGACAGAATTCGATTTATCGATTTGTATTTATTGAACTCACCCCTTGTGAAGAATCAAATTGGACTAAACCAAAGAATAGATCCTATTTGACCAGATCAGGTGGTGATAAGTGTAAGGTTGTTGATGAGAATACATAGCACGAAATTATTGGATGACATGTCAAAATAATGTTGACATGTTGAGGTGACGTGCTGTCAAAAACAAGTTGATTTGACAGCACGTGCTGTGACAACATGACATGGCTTAGTCACGTGATAGCAATGGACCAATTTGTTTACCTGGTGGAAGACAACTTTGATGATGTGGTGGAGAAATTTTTTTTTTTTTTTGTTGAATAGAGTAGCATTTATAAAAACTTTTATGTGCTGGAGCATTAAAGATGCTGTGTTATACTATGACGTAGCTTAGTTGCTGTGGACCAATTTGATGATGTGGTGGATGACATCATCAAAGAACTAGTGGAGCATATATACTCTGATTAAAATGTATCATATTTGAAATCATGTATTTTCAGTGTTTAGCTGGTGCCAAATTTTTAGTGCTTACCAAACGAAACCCAAGAAATCTTTTGGGTGTCCGAGGTATAAACAATCATAGCAAACAAAAAGCACCCCTTGAGAAAATCAATGTCTTAGGTAAATTCTTGTGTAATTTGTTAATAAACTATATTATATTCGTTTTGTAATATATTATATTAAAAGAAATTCTTCATAAATATATACATATATATATAAATTGAATCCGATCATTCTATGAAGTTCGATCATAAGTTAAAAAAACCTGAGATCGATCTAGTCCAGTTGTCGGTCCTAGGTGAGAAGGAAAAGATTGACGGAAAGAGAGAGTCAAGCTCCTCCGAGCAATTTGACAATTGAAACTTATGGTGCAAATTATAGTTAGCGTTATTAGTTTACATCAAATATTATCCACTTCTATATATTCATCTGTATTAATAAAATATATATATAATACCAATGGTTGTAAATAGGAATGTTAAAGTTGCAGCCTTTCAAAAATTTGTTATCAGAGCCGGGCAAAGAATGAACCAAATTCAATCAGAGTTTTGTCCATTTTAAATTTGAGTCTTAAATTTCAGTCCAAACTGAATCCGACCATTCTATGAAGTTCGACCATAAGTTTATAAACCTGAAGTTGACGGTCCTAGGTGGGAAGGAAAAGATTGAAGGAGACGGGGAGTCAAGCTCCTCCGGAATTGGACAGCCACTGTCGCAAAATATGTGGACGTTGCAGTGACGTACATTACTTAGCCGACAAAACGTCTTTTATTTGCCTTGCATAAATCTAGATAGAAGTCCAATACAACAGCAAACCAGCATAATATCGCGTGCATTTTTTTGCTTCCTGTTTCTTATTATGGCGAAGCAAATATTTGTTTTGGATCTTCCATTTTCCTCTCTTGTTCCCTTGGCTTTGCTGCTTCTAAAATTTCAACACTTTGCATACCGAAATGCATAAAGATTCTTTAAGTTGAACATGGAATTATGCAAAAATGAATGAAATCAAAGCATATATTGATTATTATAATTATATTAGAACTCCATAAATTACTTAATTATCCCTATATGCGGGTTAGGTATAATATAAGCGAGTTTTCAAAATCTTAATTTATATCCAACTCACTTAATAGAAAAACTCGCACATGATCTGTATTCAGAAAAATTCAACATATTGCATATCTGCATTTTTTGAGTCAGGTCCATATTTGATCAATCAGTTTTCTGATTTTCCAATCAGCTTGCACACCCTTACTAAAAGTTTAAAAGGAAGGACTCTCATTGTATGTATTACATCAAGGTTGGATTTCTAAAAAAATTATCTTATAAAATGTTATTTCATGGTACAAGTTAATTAACTTTTACATGTATACATGGATCATTCCTGCTTTTACATGTATACATGGATCATTCCTCTTGAAGGAATGCGCGTATTCTCATCTAGTTCTTGGAAATGTCTGTAAGGTCTCCTGTTTGGTACTTCGATGATCTATGACCTCATGGATTCCAGGCACCATTTTCCTCACGGAGTCCAACCCACATAATATCCGCACAAAAAAAAAAAAAAAAAAGAAAATAAGCAAAAGAAAAAAAAATAAAAATATAAAGGCATCACGATGCTATGCACAAATAAGATTATCAAATGGGCTGAGCCAATCTACAATACCCCCTTGGGCCTTGAAAATAGGGTGAGCTTTAGTTGAGTTAGATTTGGGTTGAAATTGCCCGACCCATTTAATTATTTTAAACACAAGTTAAAGACAATACACTGAAAATACAAATAACTACAAAGAATTCGTCCTCTTGTTGGTACAAGAATATCATGTTAATACACACAACTTTTCGAGTTATTTAACTTGTATGAACTTACTTTCTGTATAATTTTATTTACATAAGCATTGAAATACCATTTCCGAAAAAGCCTCAGGGAACAGAACTTGGGTCCAGATGTATTCTTTTATATATATATATATATATATATGTTTGCTAAATATGTACTCATTACACACACAACACACACATATGCATGTGTATATAGGGGTGTGTGTGTATCTATGGGGGTATCAATTTGATAATTTGACAAGCTCTAACTTTAGTTTTAATGTAATTTTTAGGTGGCAAATCTTGCATTTTCACCCATTTCTTAAAGGAAAAAAGAATTGAGTTCAAGTCATCTCCATGGGCACATTGATTAACATTGTGCGCGGGCTAGGCCGATCACTTTGATCATTTAACAAGCTTTAATTTTAGTTTTTATTTAATTTTTGGGTGGCAATGGGCAATTTTATCACTAGTGAAAGTAGCTATCAATTGAGCTTTGTGATCTGAATTTTGGTATGCCCAAACTCAATCAATTTAACAATAGTAATGTTGGACCAAATTTAATTCGCAAAACTAAAAGTGTTAGATCAATTCTCGACTCACAATATAAATTGGGTTTCCAGTCGAATCGGGGTTAGCCAAGTTCATTTTTACTTTTTAATTTATTCTTCTTTTTTGTATTATTATGTAGCCAAAAGCTATCCTTGCATAAAAGGGTTAGCCAAGTTCACTTTTACTTTTTAATTTATTCATCTTTTTTGTATTATTATTTAGCTAAAAGCTATCCTTGCTTAAAAAGTTACAATATTCTGTCAAAACAAAAAAAAAATTATGATAGTTCAATTTATATAAAACAATTCTGATATTGTATATATTATATTGGTGTACATCGACTATTATACACTTCTATATATTCATCTATATTAATAAAATATATATAAATACAAATGGTTGTAAATAAAACACATGCAAAATAATACATGTGAAATAGGAATGTTAAAGTTGCAGCCTTTCAAAAATTTGTTTATTAGAGCCGGGCAAAGAATAAATCAAATTCAATCAAAGTTTTGTCCATTTTAAATTTGAATTTAAAATTCAGTTCAAACTGAATCCGACCATTCTATGAAGTTCGACCGTACGTTTAAAAAACTGAGCTCTATCTAGTCCAGTTGATGGTCCTAGGTGGGAAAGGACGGGGATGAGGGGCCTCACAATTTTCATTTCTCATAATTTCTTAGCCATGATTTATTATGGCAAAATAGATGGCTGAGATCTTGCCATTTGGAGCAATTTTGAAGTGTAAAAATACAAAAAAACGAGGTAGTTTTGGAGGAAAAAAATTGGTTACGCAAAAATGCTGAAGATTTATGCACAAAGGCTGATGATTTGCATCAAAATGCTAATAATTTACACCAAGTCTAACTTGTGAGAAATGGCCAAACTCCAAATTGTGAGGCCCCAAACTGATGGATGGGGAGGGGTAGTCTGATTTTTCTTAGGTGGGGTAGGACCCGTGGACTCGGACGGTATGTTTAAAAATCTGAGCCCTATCTAGTGTAGTTGATGGTCCTAGGTGGGAAAGGATACATTGATGGGGAGGGGCAGTCCGATTTTTTTTGGGTGGACCGAGTCCACATGTGGTCGGGGCAGGCAAGCTCTTCCAAGCAATTTGCCAATTGACATTTACGGTGCAAATTGTAGTTAGCCTTATTTGGGAGATAGAAAGGTCCACAAGTCCAAAATAATAACATCCAGAATTGAACCAATTGACATTTGTGGTGCAAACTATAGTTAGCCTTATTTGGGAGATAGAAAGGTCCACAAGTCCAAAATAATAGCATCCAGAATTGGACAGCCACTGTCGCAAATTGAAAAATCAAGGACCCCATAGATATGCTTTGCAATATGTGGACATCGTAGCAACCGATTTGAGACCTTACAAGTTTCATTTATCACAAGTTGATGATCATGATCTAATATGACAAAATGAATAGCTAAGACGATACCATGCAAACAAAATTTGAATTGAAAAAATATAAAAAATGAGGTGGTGTTGGAGAGAAATTAGTTACATCACATTACACTAAAATACTAAGGAATTACATTGTCCCAAACTTGTGGGAAATAGAAAAAGGCAAAATTGTGAGACCCGTGCCAACGACCTACATTAGTTAGGCGACAAAAGTTCGTTTTATTGGCCTTGCAAAAATCTAGAAAGAAGTCCAGTATAACAGCAAACAAGCATAATATTGTCTGCATTCTTTGCTTCCTCTTTCTGATTATGGCGAAGCAAATATTTGTTTTGGATCTTCCATTTTCCTCGCTTGTTCCCTTGGCTTTACTGCTTCTAACCCTTGTCATATGGCTCTATGCTTCTTCTAGACCCCAAAAGACGCTACCACCGTCTTCGCCAAAGCTCCCAATTGTTGGACATCTTTTCCAGCTTGGGTTATATCCCCACCTGCACACTCCAAAGGTTATCAAAATAATATGGTCCTCTTATGATGATTCATTTGGGAAGAAAACCAATTCTCGTTGCCTCATGAGCTGATGCAGCTTGTGAGATAATGAAAAACCATGATTTGGTTTTTGCAAACAGGCCTAAAAGAAGTGTCCCTGATAAGCTTCTTTATGGTTGTAAAGACATAGCTACTGCACAGTACGGCGAGTATTGGAGGCAAATCAGAAGTATCTGTGTGCTTCAGCTTTTGAGCAACAAAAGGGTTCAGTCATTCCGACATGTTAGAGAGGAAGAGACCTCGATGATGATCCAAAAGATTAGAGAAAGATGTTCTTCTTCTTCATCTTCCTTCCTTGATAAACTTGCGTGCTGTTCTTATAACGCTCACAAACGATATAATTTGTAGGGTAGCCTTGGGGAGGAAGTATAATAACGATGAAAATAGGAGGAAAATTCTGAAAATCATGAAGGAGTTTTGGGAACTCTTAGGTACTTTTAGTGTGGAAGACTATCTTCCTTGGATTGCATGGGCGAATCGTTTCAATGGATTGGATGCTAAACTAGAGAAAGTGGTCAAGCATGTTGACCAATTTCTTGAAGGTGTAATTGACGAGCACAAGTTTAGGAAGAAAGGGGAGGATAGTGCTGATTCTACTGAGAAAAAAGCTTTTGATTTGGTGGATATCTTGCTTGATATTCGGAACGACAATTTGACAGGCTTTGTTCTGGAACTTGATAGTGTCAAAGCTATCATCTTGGTAAGAATTCATCCCTATAAATTATTGTGATTAAAATTAGTTCTACGTCCTTAATTATCTCCTAACGGAAATGAAATCTATTGAAGTGTTTTTATCATACTAACCTACCACAACACATTTTGCCCCGATTTATGTTCATAGGTACAAAGATTTTTCGTGCATAATGAAATATAATTTTTTATCTTATGAAAAAATAGGAGCAGAAAAATACTTACATAAACCGGTAGACACATCCTGTCTAATCTTGTGATCTGAGAGAAAGACACATGAGTATTTTTATATTACTTTTTTTTTATATCAGCATACATCTATCGTATATTTCTATCACTCTTTCTCATGCTACAAAATCTACATGTCAGATTGTAAACTTGGTCCACGTAGAATCTCTCACAAGAATGTAATATATTTTTGTCTACATGACAAGTATCTTGGCCTCTGCAGGAAATTTTATGATAGTAATGATCCTTATTGAACCTTTGGTTAGACTTAAGGTGGTAACTCAAGTTAGACCCAAAACTGTGCACATTGTTTTATTAATGACAGGTATAAAAGCGATAGATGTGGATAAACGTTAAACTAAAGTAAGCAAACTGCATTAAACTAAAACTCACCTGTGCTTCTTAATTATTATTATGTTAGTGGGTCTTACTTTAAGTTTCTTCCTTCTTCAACTCTCTTAACCCTTCGAGGTCATTTTCAAAAGAAAAAAATCGTATGAGTAACTAAGTCTTCTCCAACTCCCTTTTATCTAAAATTTCTGAAGAAGTTAAGTTTTGTCTAATATAAATTACTGTTCATTTTCTTTCTTCTGTTGATGAAAATCCATAGCTTGCTAAATAAGCTATGGAAAGGATTAGTCATTTATCTGAAAAGAGATCAAACATGTTGAGATTATACAATTTGAATGACAAAAGCAACTGATATGGATTGAGCAGAAGATTATAATTGAAGAATGTTACAATATTCTTCTCAGCTGGTTCTTCACAGCTGGAACTATACGAGCTGACTCATCAGCTCAGGAGTAGCTTAAGCAGCTTGATCCTTAGCTTATAGTTAAGCTAAGCAAGAAAGGAGTATTAAAGATAACAATAAGATTCTGACGATGGCGCACTGACTTATAAAAATCACATAAAATTCCAAAAAAAAAAAAAAATTATAAAAAGTCATAAGATGTAAAATACATATTTATGTGTTTCACTGGTGGCTTGTTTTCATATGAGTTTTTCACCCAATCAAGCATGTTTTCATTTGAGTTTTCACCCAATCATTCCTTTTTTAAGCTAAAATAAGTTTTGCGTCATTGTCAACTAATTTTGAAATATATATATATATATATATATATAAGTTTTTTTTTGGAGCTAAAAGGCCAATTGTAAGAAACAGATTGTAATATTCTTTTGAAAATAGTTTTTAGCTTTATAAACATTTCATATTAAAAATAGTTTATATTTTCTCAACAAAAAATCAGTTTTTACAAAATTAACTTTTAAGAAAGAAGAAATATGTGAGAATAAGCACTTAATTTATCATGTAAAGTATTTTAGAATATTAGGTAATAAATTTACATGTTATAGTTAAAGGAAAATAATTGAAACTATTTTTTAACAAATATTTACCACTTTTACGATTATGATATGTGTTCTTTTGCACTTTTATAGCTTCTTAACTGTTTTAGTGATCAATTTGGTCAAAATTAAATACTTTGAGGACTGCACCAATTTTAATGAAATATTGAGTATAACTTAGCCGTAAACGAATGCTTCGGGGAGATTAGATAGTTCTGGCTGAAACATTTGAAATTAAATTGGTGGAAAGCAAAACATTAGGGACTAATTTGGTTAAAGGTCAAATTTTGGAGATGAAAATGATCATTTTCGGAAGAAAAAGAACCAACTGCAAAGAATGTGGATCATTAGACTCTAGAAGTTGAGCTCATTTTAAAAGATGCTACGTGAAAGAAAATTGTATTTTGCCGATATTTAATCAACTTGCATCTGAGTAGTTTTTCGATTTTCATATTGTATTATGCCCTACATTTGAGCTTTGTCTGTTAATTTCTCCTCGTCAAATGTACTCTCGCATTGATGAAGTTCTATTCTATTCTTGCTTGAGTGACACAGCCCATGTTTAAGTTTCTCAATTTCCAGTGCCACATTGTCAATAAAACAGCAATTTTGTTTCTCTTGATTTACTTTGATTAGGACATGTTTGCTGCTGGGACTGATACAACATTCACGGTTATGGGGTGGGCAATGAGTGAACTCGTAAGTTACGAGTTCACTCATTGCCCACTCCATAACCGTGAATGTTGTATCAGTCCCAGCAGCAAACATGTCCTAATCAAGGAAATATATCAATGGGAAGTAGAGCTCGAATGGATGTGTATGACTTGGAAAGCAAACAACTTCACAGATAAGTTCAAAAGAATCATGTGTTCAGCAACTATATACCATAGTTTGGAGCCACAGAAACCAAAGATTACATCAAGGGAAGACTGTCTCAGCAGTGGACATAGTCACAACAATCCGGAGGACTATGAGTGAAGTCACCTGGCTGTGGAGAAATGTACCAAGAACATTGCAGAACTGGAAACTAGCGATTGAATGGGATCTCTCACAGTTGATTTTCTCAAACTGAACAAACTGAAACTTTTGTAAATCATGGAGAAACTGAACAAACTGAACAAACTGAACAAACTGAACTCTGAAGGCGCCCTTAAATCATGGAGAAACTGCAGATTGAGGTGAGACAAGTAGCTCAAGGAAAATCAGAAATCACTGAGGATGATTTAGACAAAATGCATTACTTAAAAGCAGTGATTAAGGAGACTTTGCGACTTCATACTCCAGTTCCATTACCCGTTCCTCGAGAATCAACACAACACGTCAAAATCTCGGGGTGTGATATACCGGCAGGCACAGAAGTAATGGTGAATGCTTGGGCAATTGCACAAGATCCAGTGCTGTGGAAGAATCCTGAAGAATTTCTGCCAGAGAGGTTTTTGAACATTACAATCGATTTTCGAGGCTTTAACTTTGAGTTTATTCCATTTGGTGCTTGAAGAAGAGGTTGTCCTGGTACCACTTTTGCCATTGCTGTTACTGAGCTTGCATTGGCAAAATTGTTGCACCAGTTTGATTTTTCATTGCCTAATGGAGCTAAACCAGAGGATTTGAACATGTCTGATGCCATTGGTTTCACTCTCCGTAGAAAGCTTCGCCTACTTGCTGTTTCTATTTCACATTAATTTTAGTCTTCTTTATCTTCTGTTGGGTTAATAAATGTGGATTTTGGGGTACTGATATTAACATATTTTACCCTGAACTTATTAATAATGAAGAATATGGCCGTAATGCTTTTAGAAAGATTCAGTCAGTATAGTGCACAATGTATAATGAGCTACTGCTTCAATATGAATAAATTTTTATGCTAATTTATCTCGTGTATTGTATAGAAATTTCTAGATAAGACTTTGTCGTTTGGCCAGGGCTGATATAGCTTTAGACCAATTCGAAAACTTCAGAATTGAATGAAGCATTTGTGCTTGCTAATCCTAGAGTTTCAACTTTCCATGGTGTAATGTGGAAAGAGGTAGAAAGTTCAGCTAGTGAGTTAAGAAACCGTCTATAGAGGCAACTATTTACAATCTGCCTAATTCAACTATTTACAAGACAATGTTTCTTTTTTTTTTTTCAGGTAGAAAGTTCAGCTAGTGAGTTAAGAAACCGTCTATAGTGAGTTAAGAAACCGTCTATAGAGTTTCTTTTTTTTTTTTTCAGGTTCACGGGCCTAAACCAAGCTCAGGAATCTCTCAGTCTTCAGGAATCTCTGCCAATGTCGCATGCGTTGAATGCGATGATCATTCGTTCGGAAACAACGCACCGAATTGTTCCTAGAGGAAGTACATTTCGCATAAACTCACTTTTTATATCTGGAAGGATATTGTAAAACAAAAAACTTTATTGTTGAAAACACTAAATGGATTGTAAGGAAAGGAAGTCATATTTCTTTTTGGCTTGATTCGTGGGTCTCTGATAAGCCGTTGAAAACCATATAAATTAAGGGAACTCATTGAATATGATCTCTGGAGTTTTCTCCGCAGACGATAGATAGGTCATGGTTATCTTACTTACATGCTCCCAACTAATCTTGTTCAAGCTATCATTGCCATCTCTCTTCCCAAGGCCACATCCTTTAAGGATAAACATATTTGGGGGACTAAATGACTCAGGTAAATTCTCTATTAAATCTGCCCATCAGAAGCTATACAGAAATGATCCTTTGAATAGTGGCTGAAAAAGGATTTGGAAGTAGAACCTTCCATAGAAATTTGAGGGATTCTTTTAGACATTGAAACATGGGAGTTAAAAGGAATTTCACTGTAGATACTTCTGCCACATATGTAACTCTACAAAGGGAGACCTTGTTCATCTCTTTTGGTACTGCACCCAAGTCAAATAAATATAGAAATTTTTTCTTCCCAAGAATTAATTTCTTTGCCCATGTTAAATTGCTTCCTATCCTCCTTTTTCCTCAGTGTATTGGATTTGGAATTAAGCGACTTTTCTCAATTAGCTGCAGTTTTTCATTAACCGTACTTTTTCTCTGTTGAAGGCTTGCAAGAAGGCTAACAATTTCATATACATTCCCACCATCAAAGCTTCCATCTTACCATCTATCAAAACAAATTTACCACTCCCATGCAGCTTGAAGTCTTACAATTAGTTTACATGCCCTCCCCACTATTCTGAACATTTGGCTCTATCTTCTTGATCTGTTCATCCTTGTTCTTGAGGTGAGTACCTTCTGCGATTTGGCCAATAATCAACTAGCTCTAACACCAATTGTCAAGATTCTCACTTAACAGTTGAGAATCTCGAGAACAAACTAAGAATTCTGATGGAATTCTTGAAAAAACAAAAGAAAATAAAAGAAAGAAAAGAAATCATAAGAAGAATTGAGAGAGAAATTGAAAGAGAATAGTGAGTGTTTTTTTTTTTTATAGAGAGAATTTGTTACAATATTGCAGAAATTGGCTGCTTCTTCCCTCTTCCTTTTCCTTCTTTCATTTCCTGTTAGTTACTAACTTCCTTCTTTCCCAATTGACTAAGTGTCTTATCCTAACGAAAACAGTTATAGCAGTATTCCTACTTGAACTACATCGTTTTCAGTCCAGTTCATGACAGTGCCCTTTTGTGCCTCTACATCAAACACCAGAGCTAGCCACTCTAAAAACCTTAAAGGTATCTAATTCTTCAACATTCAAATAACAAAATCAAGGTTTCCTTTTGTCACGTGATAATGAATGAATAACAGTATTATTTTAGTATATGTCATAGTCTGTATGTTATTCATAATATTAGCATGAATATCAATTATCTATTTCTAAAGGCAAAAAATCACTTCATATAAAAACATCAAGCTGAAATACGTCAAAAGAAAACAGCCCAAGATCGAAGTATCAATCATTGTGAAAACTGGTGAAGAGGGATGAAGTAACCCGACACTGTCCAGTGTAAAGATAATACACTAAAAAATTTACCCTCAAGGACCGTTAAAAAAATAAAAATTACCTCAAAGGGTAGGTCATTTCGGAGTCAACTATATTACAAGTGCTTTGAAACTTGAAAGTATGGTCCAAAGTTATTATGAGCAAATATTAGAGTACTTGAACGCAAATTCTTGCAGTAATATAGCATTCGTACCCATTTCTTAAAGGAAAAAAGAATTAAGTTCAAGTCATCTCTGCAGATTGATTAATAGTGTCCTTCTAGCTATTAGTTTAGATATTTATTTATGACGTATCACTTTGACGATCTGACAAACTTTAATTTTATTTCTTATTTAATTTTTAGGAGGCCACCATAGCCAATTTTATCACTAGTGATTGCAGAGTATCAATTGGTATACCCAATTCAATCCATTTAAATAATATGAATAATGGACCAAACTTAACTCGTTGAAACTCACAAGTGAATTCAAGACTAAGTGGCATTGATAAAACTGAAATTTAAAGTCACATAAGTATTTTACATTACTTTGTTAGAGGTTACGTGACATTTTTTTAGATTATAAGATTTACGGATGAAACCGTGAATAGGTTCACCTAAGAATATCTTTCCTTTGCAATATGGGAACATTGCTGTTGCGTTACGTGTACGTTTGTCGCTTTGAGTTTGGTTTCGCAATTTCAAGATTAAAGTTGACTAAAAAAGTTTTCAGCACATGTGGCATTAGTTAGGTAACCTTGTCTTTTATTTGGCTTTCAATCGATGCAACTCTAGAATCTTACATAAATTAAAAAGAAGTCCAAGAATGCATCAAACTACTAGAATCTTGCATAAATTGTATAAGTAGTCCAAGAATGCTTCAAACAAACATAATACTGTGTGCATTCTTTTGCTTCCTCTTTCAAATTATGGCGAAGCAAATATTTGTTTGGGATCTTCCTTTTTCCTCTCTTCTTTCATTGGCTTTACTACTTCTAACCCTTTTCATATGGCTCTATGCCGCTTCTAGACCTCAAAAGAGGCTACCACCGTCTCCCCCAAAGCTCCCAATTGTTGGACATCTTTTCCAACTTGGGTTATATCCCCACTGCACGCTCCAAACGATATCAAAAAAATTTGGCCCTCTTATGATGATTCATTTGGGGAGCAAACCAATTCTTGTCGCCTCATCAGCTGATGCTGTCACGCCCTGCGCCTAAGGCGTGGCACTCGCCATGTCCTAAACTACGCTAGAACACAAGGCCACATCAAAACTTACATTACTAAAATAAGTTAAACTTAAGAGAAGAACAATCATAACCAAAAGATCTATTTCATTCATTCAAAATATGAGCATCCACAATACATTACACTTCTTCTATAACAAAAGGATTGGGTTGCTACAAGTGTACCCTAACATAAACAAAAGAATAGGGCTATACATTTATAGAACAAAGAACCCTTTACAAAATATACCCTATCACCAAAAGCTTCCAATCTAAACCTAAGTCAAAAGGTCCAAGAGTCGGTCCAGTCTTCCTCAACAAGAGTCTCCTCCGCTACGATACAAAATAAGTAGTGAGTGACATGTCACCCAGTAAGTAGTAAAGAATCACCTTGTGGCTTGAGACGGTTATACATATACAATTTCATGCAACAATTAACATTAAATGACTTGATGTATAAAATACGAGGTAAGGTACATTCATTTCACAAACATATATATCAAATATCAAACATTTCTAACGAGCTCAAGTAGGAAACCGACTAATGACCCTGGATATCCAGTTGTTAACTATAACCCGGTTAACACAGTCGATTACTGACTCTACCCGATCAGCCCGGTCAAACAAAGCTAACTATCCCCAGTTAGCACGGTCAAAAATCATACATCAAACATCAATTTAAGAAACTAGTCCCGTCATAGGTCATTTCACTCAAGAGCTCATTCCAAATATTAATTTATCAAACACATTATCTTGTATAAATATTTTGTATAACAAAGTGTAAAATAACCCAACTCAAGCCAAGAAACATCAATTAACAATTTAGAGTATTAGCGCTAGTCAGAGCTCGCTTTGAATAAGTAAGGGATTCATAGACTACTTACCTCGATCCCGCCTTAATTCAAATAGTCACAGTATGGGTAACCGCCCTTTTCGCCTAATAACACACAAAGAACACTCAATTATAGATCTATTCTAATATTAATTCTACAATAAAACATAATCTAAGGCCTTACGCGGAATATAAAAGAAGCATAGCAAAAAGGAAAATAGAACAAACGATCCGCGTTCAAGGCCGGAAAACTCACCCGCGGACTCAGCAGAAGCCGAGCCGCGGGTAGGCCTGGGATGAGCCGTGGCCACGGCTCATCGAGTCCGGCCCGCAGCTCGACATCCGCAGGCTTGGCCGCGGTGCGGACAACGCAGCGGCCACGGACAAACTCAACACCAGAAGACTGGAGTCAAGCCGCGGGTAGGTCCAGGAAGAGCCGCGGCCGCGGCTTGGCACCCGCGGGCTTGGCCGTGGTGCGGACAATGCCGCGACCACGAACAGAACCAACCCAGCACCTTGGAGTCAAGCCGCGGGCACCTTGGCTCTAGTTGTGGCCGCGGCTGGCCTCAACAGGGTCGCGGTTCAACTTCCTGCAACACCTCAAAGCGACCAAACTCCCTCCAAACACAACCAAACACCTCCAAAGCCCAACCAACAACGAAAACAACTTCAAAATAGCAAAACTTGACAAGATAAAGCAAGACAAAACACATAGAACCCAAACATTCATCTAAGATAATCTAAACTATAATCATACTAAAGTCCTTCCTAATCCCACTATCATATCACTCATCTTCTATCATTACACTCACAACAACACAAAGCATAGATTCAAAAGAGCATAAGAGTCTAACCATATATGCCTATCAAATATCACCTCTCATACAATGTAATCTACTCAAGAAAGAAGAAATAGCATATAGGAAATTTACCTTGGGTGAAAGATTGGGTTGATGAGACTACACTTCCTCCCCTTGATCCCCTACTAGAAGAAGGTTGTTCAACCCCACCTTAGAGAAGAATTAGAGAGACAAGAAGAAAAGCTTTAGAGGTAATTGAAGTTAGAAGACAAAGAGATAGAGGGGAAATTGGAAGAACCAAATCCCTAAGCTTATTTGGGCAAAATTAGAGTTTAGAAAATTTCCTTTAAGTTCTCCTACTTAAGAAAATAAAACTCCACCCCAAAACATCAATTACAAGAATACCCTCTAAAGGTCCCTAATATTACAGATGCAGCTTGTGAGATAATGAAAAACCATGATTTTGTTTTTGCAAACAGGCCTAAGAGAAGTATCAATGATAAGCTTCTTTATGGTTGCAAAGACATATCTACTGCATAGTACGGTGAGTATTGGAGGCAAATAAGGAGTATCTGCGTACTTCAGCTTCTGAGCAACAAAAGGGTTCAGTCGTTCAGACATGTTAGAGAGGAAGAGACCTCGATGATGATCCAGAATATTAGAGAAAGATGTTCTTCTTCTTCAACTTCTTCTTTGATAAACTTGAGTGATGCTCTTATAACCCTCACAAACGATGGAATTTGTGGGGTAGCCTTGGGGAGGAAGTATCGTAATGATGAAGATGGGAGGAAAAGTATGGAAATCATGAAGGAGTTTGTGGAACTCTTAGGCACTCTCAGTGTGGCAGACTACCTTCCCCGGCTCTCATGCGTGAATCGTTTCAATGGATTGGATGCCAAACTTGAGAAAGTAGTTAAGCATATTGACCAATTTCTTCAAGCAGTAATTGAAGAACACAAGTTTAGGAAGAAAACAGAGGGTAATGCTGATTCTACTGATAGAAAAGCTTTAGATTTGGTGGATATATTGCTTGATATTCAGAAGGAAAATTTGGCAGGCTTTGCTCTGGAACTTGATAGTGTCAAAGCTATCATCCTGGTAAGAAATCATCTTATATATATTAAAAGTGGGAGTTTTGCGAATTATTACATTTTCTTTCCCATAGTACCCCTTACAAAATAGATTAATGGCAATGTTATGTTACCAAAATTAAATGCCTTTCCTTATCATCGTTATGGCTATTTCTGTAATACTACTATTGAGCATTTACTTTAGTAATGTAGCTTTTATTGAAGCATGTTTCCTAAATTTTTTTAAGGAATGAAGTTGTGAATTGGAAGGGAATTTTAAATTTTAGAAATTAAATTTAAAATTCTTTAGAAACTAAAAAATAATAAAAAGATTGGACAATATATATTTAAGAAAATAAAGAAAAGTAGACTTTGTTCATACGAATATATTTGTACATAACCTCTTGCGGATTCAAGAATTCCGAAAGCAATGGCCTGCTTTCACTAGGAGATTGGATGCCCTCGGTAAAAATGATGTCAATTTTTATTTTTTTTATGCTACGGTAAAAGTGGTCATAGTTTATGGGACTGCTCAAAGGTAACGGAACTAAGTTTGAGAACTTTCAAGGAACTCAAGTATTATAGTAGGTCATGTTGCTTTAGTTATAATATAATCATGCTTATGATATTTATGGTTTATTTTTTATGTTTTGTTCAAACAAAGGCAACAATTGCCATCATAGTCTGTATTCTTTTCTCAGATGTTGTGTTGTGTTGATCATAATGATACAGATTATGTACATGATGTTAGAAAAATTGATCTCTACTCCCCTGAACCCTTTAAATGCCTTTTTTTTTTTAAAAAAAACTTCAAAATTAGTCTCTAACCGTCCATGTGATCAAATTAAAATGGATACAAAAATAGAGAATTAGAAACTAAATATATGCATTTATTAATGATCAAAAGATGTTAGAGAAAAATTTAGGAGGTCATTTACCTACTACTACAACAAAGTTTCAAGCTTTCAATTATTTAAGTTATAAATTGTCTCAAATAAATTTGGCATGTTCGAACTAATTGATATTTTCAATGGCTTTATCTTGGCATCCAAAGACTTAGATACTGCTTATTTACATGATATTAAATGTAATACATCTTAATAAAACTATGTACTGCTTATTTACCATTATTGATAGCAATTTTATTTAATTTCAAGAAATAAAAAAATATATTCATGATAACATCAAAAAATATATATTACCTTGGTATTACTAAAATATACTAATCAATATCTTTTTTATCCATATATTGTTTGTTAGTAGCACAATATATAAATAAAAATTATTCTGCCAAAGATAAGAAAGTAATAATTTTCTAATCAAGTTTTATGTTTTAATATGTCATATTCTTGTGGTAATAAAAATATTTCTTTTATTTTTACTATATCAATACCTTAAACACTTTTACTTTTTTTTTCTCAAAATAGTAGAATTCTATTCGTGTAATGCAAATATTGAATTTTTAATTTCAAGGTATTGTTTTTATTAAAGTATATTAACTTTTTAAGAAGCTGGAAGGAAATTGAATTTTAGAAATTATTTTGACAATACTTTTAGAAATTAAAGAATAACAGAAAGGCTCAAAAAATATGAGAGATCATGGATCAATTGTTCGAGTTTGGCAAATTGTGGAAGACGAGAGATCTAATGAAATTGTTACTCCAAACACACACACACACACATATATCCATTGTGCTTGTACATTACAATTATCCATATTACTGAACTTGTAGCTTTGATGACTGATATAAAAATTCGTAAATTGAAGAGTCTCAAAAAGACCTCAAACTATGCTTGTATTAGTTTTTCACCAAAGGTTTTCCGAATTCTGGAGGAACCGTCATATGCCAACAACCAAGATTTATCTTTTGTGAGTAAAACTTTTGTGGATAATCTATGTTTTTCTCATTGTTTATGCTCTTATAGTGTTTGTTTTCTTTCTTTATTGACAAAACTGATCACTTATGGAAATCTGGACGCAATCATTGCCTTAAAGTCTATCCATATAGTAATTATGGTACAAATATGGCTATTTTTTTCATGTGATCTAATGGTGAATTTGGATAGCCTGTGAATGTAATCTTTAATTAAATGCTTATTCTTTTCCTTGTGGATATGATGCAGTGACGTGCACTTGATGGCAAAGTTCGAATTTGAAAAATTAGTGCTCAAAGAGTTGTTGACTAGAGTGATATAAAAGACATCACCACTGTTATTTGTTTTCGCCTAGACAGGCAGGTCAATAATCCTGAACCAACCCCCCTCCTCTTCTTGTAAAAGGAAAGCACACTAATATAGAATACAACACTTCATGGTGCTAATTTGGTAAATAAAGTCATGCCAATTTACATACGATTAAATATCTATGATAACCTAAATGTCATGAGCATACGTATTTATTAGTTTATCTAAATATTTATATTAGTTTAAAATAAAATTTAGGACCAAATATTTATATTCAAAATATGCTAGGAATTAAAATGCACTATTATATATGCAAGGGACTGAAAAAGTAATGCGCAAATATAAGGAGCAAATGTAAGGGACTATTTATGCATTTCTTAAAAAACAATCCTACTTCATTATTTTACCTTTTTTCATGTCTTTAATATGTTTGCTTTGTTCATAGTAATTATTGTGTTATAGAGTCTCTATTTGAATTACAAAATTTGTTAAATTAGAATACTTGTGTAGTTTTACTCCTGTCTTAAGTTCTTATTAGCAATTAGGCAATAGATTCTCTATTTAGCTCATAAAATTTGTTGCATTAGAATAGTAATATAATTTGACTTATTGTAGGTAAATACTTTGATGATGTTTCAAATAAGATAGTGTAATTTTTTTTTCAAAGTAACTATCACCATCCCTTTACCTATTACCATTCATTAAATATGTTTTTCTCTGTATATGGTTATTTAGCTTTCAATTATGAAAACGAAGTGTAGCTTAGTTTGTATGACGCTTCAGTTGGAATCTATAGGTTTTGAGTTTGAGTCACCAAGAGGTATGTAGAGTCCCTCTATTGATCATTTAAAAAAAATACCTTCAATTATGTTTTTGGAGTCAAATCTACACTTTATTCTCAATATTAGGTGCAACTCGCAACTTTCTTTTCACTGTAATACACAATTATAAATTTTTTGTTTTCTTTCTTTTTCAACTATTTATATCTTTTTATTTATTGGCATTCTTTATTGACAAGTATTTATAGGTCCGCTATATGTATTCATAGTTTAACCAACAAATTTATAATTTTTTATCGTTGTTTTGTCCCTATATATCTACCATCACTATGCATTTTTTGTTCAAAATTTTAGTTCTTATTTTTAGCTTAGTAATATATCTAATTTGTGGTTAATTTTGTATGTTAATCTCATATTTGTTCAAAGCTACTTGTTATGTTTAATGCTTCCAATTGTATTCAGTTTCATAGATTGATATTACTTTAGCTTTTAATACTTTATTTGTATGTTGTATACGAATATAGAAGAATATAATAAAATAGATAAATTGTTCTAATGGAATACGGATAAAGTCATCCCTCACCAACTACAAACTCGATACATAAGTCTACGAATTTATCATCAATCACATCGTCACATTTAGATTAATCCAAACATTCGTTAACTATTTATCCAAATTTTGGTTTCACATATTTAAATTTTTCCATATTTATACATGGGCCTACCATTATATATATTCAAATTTATTATTCCTAACAAATATCAATTGTTCTTATATATATTATTTTGTTTGAAGCTCCAAAGTAGGTGGACTATAAGGCCCTTCAAATTTAAGTTCTTTATTGTTTTCTGCTCATATGAACTATTGTGTTATAGAGTCCCTATTTGAATTAGAAAATTTGTTAGATTAGAATACTTTGTAGTTTCACTCCTTTTTTTTGGTTCTTATTAGCATTTAGGTAATAGATTCTCTATTTAGATCACAAAATTTATTGCATTAGAATAGTATCATAATTTGATTATTTTAAGTAAATACTTTGAGGAAGCTTCAACTATGATAGTGTAATTTCTTTTCTTCAAGATAATTGTTACTATGCTTTAACTATTTACCATTCATTATATATGTTTTAATTTTGTATATGGTTATTCAACCTTCAATTAAGAAATAAAATACAAAAAATTTAGAGACAACTATCAAATACATACTTATATAAATTTAACCACATACATTTATTAACACACCACTGGTATGTCAGGCTTTATTTGAGTTAATTGATTTTATATTATTTATAAACTCATTGTTCAAAATTGTAAAATTAATAAATCATATTTTTAAAAATTAATTCTTAACAAAATCAAAATAACAAAGGAAATCGTCATTACTTTGCTTTTACACCAATGGTCAAGTTCATACTTTTAAATTGTACATAGTTGATCACCCAGTGAGCATAAATTTTACGCCTCGATGACTTATAAGTAACTAGGTTATAGACATATATTTGCTCGAATCATTATGTCATAAACGGGAGGTACTTGTGAAAACAAGATTAACCAAAAATCAAAGTCAAATAAAGTGCGTAAATTATAAACAAGATCGTCTTTTATTAGTCAAAGTTTCTAATAGGCATAAAATTGAGTTTTATTATGAGGACATAAATGGCCTAATCCACACCTAAAAGTATTATTATTCTTTCATCAAAATCATTGAGCATTTTGTAGTTCACAACCAAGCTCTTTATAATCGCACTCATAATCCGATTTTTTTTTTTTAAGAATTGTACAAGTGTGGATTGTTTATTATTAGACAAGTATAAGTTGAGGAATATGTTAACTTTTGGATAAGTTTGAATTAAATACTTGATTGAAAAGAAATTGGCCGATCTATAAAACCGAACGTTGATCAAGCGGTTATAATAGATAGTATAAGAGTTTTAGCTTCTTGAATATAAAATTTTTTTTTTACTCTCTTGAGGCTTAATTAATTTACCATGAGATTATGTTATATTATGTATTGATACACAAACTTTTAAAAAAGAATAGTACAGATACTTGCATTGCACATATTTTAAAAACTAATTTAAAAAAAACTAATTATTTATTCTCTCGAGGCATGAAACTAATTTTAAAAAAATTATTGTAAATCGTTATTGTAAAAAGAATGGAACCACGTGCAATTGCACGTGCTTTTTATACTAGTCCCTGTAAATTACAAAAGCAACATCCAAATCAATGTCCTTAGTGATTCTAAGGTGTTTATATTATGCTAACATACTACAACACATTTTGCTCCTTGTTATGTGGTATCCATACTAAGATTTAGTGAAATATATTCTTCTACTTTATGAAAAATTAAGAGTGAATAAAATGCATAGACGCTATTATGGGTAGATTTTATAGTTTAAAAGAGAGAAATATAAGTATTCTTACATTATTTCTTATATCAGCATACATTATTATAGTCACGTCGCTCTCTTTTATACCCTAAAATCTATATCTGAGTCCGTAAACTTGTCCATATAAAAATTTTCCACAAAAATGTGACACATCTTTGTCTAGCTATATGACAAGTATTTTGTCCTTTGCTAGAAATTATCATGATAGTAATGATCCTCATTGAATCTCACTTCTTTAGTTGGACTCGAGATGTGTAGAATAACTTCGGAAAACAGAGAAACAAAATGGATGTTAATGGAACCACTGAAATTATTGAAATTATGTAGATTTTAGGTTTCACATCTTGCATATGAAAAAGCTTCCCCTAACCCCTTTAGAAGCGACAAGCACCGTCAGAAATATTTTTTTACCGGGAGTTAAAATTTCCTTTACAAAATTCAAATACATTTAAAACATTTTGTGAGGAATTCAATTATGTTAGTGAAAAAATATTAACAAAGGATGAGAATAGTAACGTAATTTCAGAGATCAAACGAGAAGTACCTTGGATTTTGGTAAATTTATGGAAAGATGTTATTTTACCTAATATTTCACAAAGTGGTTTATATCTTGAAAGGACAATGGAGGGATTGGCAAAACCAAAAGATTTGTGGTGTCGAAATATGGAAAAGATTTACTGAAATGGGTTTTATAGGAAATTGTTGATGATTGATTCGTTAATCAAAACTTATTATCGTTCGGTAGTTTGTTAATTTTAAGCAGAAATTTTGATGATTTCAAAATGTAAGTTTGGAAAAAATTGATTATAGTATAAACAAAACTGTTTGTCAAGTTCAACAAATTGAAGTTTTCTCCATAAAAGTTTGAACGAGCTCAACTTGAATAGTGATTAAGTTAAACTTTAGCTTATTAAAAATTAATAAAAGATAGAGGCAAAATGACCATTTTTATCCCCAGAATTTGGCTCTTCATCCAAACTAGTTACTAATGTTTTACTTATGGTCAATTTTACACCTAATATTTCAGTTCAAAACATTGTCATCTCCAAAATATTCATAAACGATCAAACTAGTCGCTTAAGCTTTGCCAAAAACAATATAGTCCTCAATGTAATAATAGGGCCCTTCAGGGGCATATATGTAATTGTTACTCTTTGGGCCATTTAGTAGATTAGGAAACTTTGAAGGGTTTGGATGCAATTTTGTTGAATTGTTTTAACCCAAAATATTTAGGGTTCTTTCTATCCTCTTCTTTTCTTTTGCAAGCTTCCTTTTCTAAATCTCTTTCCATTTCTCTACATTGGGTGAAGAAGGAATTAAAGAACCCAATTTTTACTCACCAAAGGGAGCAAGTAGAAGCCTTTTTGAATCTTCCACTCAAGGTAAAACCCCTCTTCCAAAGTCTAGTCTATTTCTTAGTTAGATTCTTTGATTTTGTGGGATGGTAGTTGTATTGGGGGAATTCTTGAGTTTTATGCTTTTGAGTGTTATACTTGTGCTTTAGAGTGTGTGAGCAGGTGAGCTTTGGAGTCCTTTGACCTTTGATGAAAGATGGGTACAAGAACTTGGGGATTTTGGTGTGATTTGAGCGTGTGGTTCATGATATATGTTATAAATTGTGCTAATGTAGTGTTCCCTTACCGTATTATGCCATAATTGAAGCTATTTTGCTGTTAGATTGTGTTGGGTTGAGTTGAGAAAGTCAAATTTTGGATTTTGTGAGTTGCAAGGGTTGCAGGTCATCTGGCTGGGCTCATCCGCGGTGTCATCCGCGTCGCGGATGAAGTCGCGTCTCGTTGGGGCTGCCTCTCTGGGCTCATCCGTGGTGCCATCTGCGCAGCGGATGAGACCACGGATGGAGCCCCTTGTGGCTCTGACCCGAGCCGCGGCATCAGTCGCGCCGCAGCTGGTACCGCGGCTGGGTACTGTAGCTGAGCTGCGGCGTGAGCCACGCCGTGGCTGACGCCGTGGGTCAGTACAGTTTTTGCCTCTCTTTCTCGTTTTTAGTGCGAAGCTAGGTTTAAGCATCTTTTATGATTTCTTACTAGAATTAGTATATGATACGAGTCTTATTTATGTATTATAGGTGACGACGGCATTTACCCTTATTCCGATTATTTGAACTAGTCCTTGGATTGAGGTAAGTAGCACTGGATTCTCTTTGCCTTGGAAATGCATTTTGATGATGATAAATAATTTGGATGATATTTTCTTTATACAAATGGGCTTATGTTTGGCTACTTTGGTTTTCTATGAAACAACTTTATGTGGTCTAATAAATCATTTGAATGAACATATGATTGAGCACTTGTCTGTGAAATGGTATCATGACGGGACTAGTTCCTTAATTTTGGTGATTGTAGTAAATTGATTGAACCATACTAACCGGACCAACCGAGTGGTAGTTGGTTTTGAACCGCGTTAACCGAGTTATAGTTAACAACTGGAATTCCAAGGTCATGTTTCCACTAACTACTTGAGCTCTTCTCTTTGAATCGCATTATGTGATCTTTTGAATTTGTATAGTTTATCAGTCGACCACATGTTATGAATGACTATGACTTTGATTTTATTTGGAAATTACTTATGTATGAATAACTGACTATAGCCCCAAAGAGAACTTTTGCTACTTACTGGGTGTTTTGTCACTCATCCCATGTGTTTAATCTCGCAGGTGACGACTTTATAGAAGGTGATTGGGGAGACTTTTGGGCCTCATAGTCATAGTTAGTTAGGCATGAATGAGGTGATTTTTGTAAAGCATTGATGTACAGCCATACTTTTGGTACAGAATAGGTTATACATGTTTCCCTGCTATTTTGTTATTGGGAAATAGAAATGTATTGGACAATGTACATTTTGGGTTATGAATGAATGATTTTTGTAGAACATTTGAGTATTTCTTGAGCCTTGTATAATGTTAGTTGACCTTTCGTCTTGGCTTAGCCTTGTGTCCTACCTTAGTCTAGGGCATGGCGAGTGTCACGTCTCGAGCACGGGGTGTGACACTCAAAGTATTGGATGTCGACCAAACTGATCCTAAAGTTTCGTAGGATTTTAATAAAATTTATAAAAAAGTATAAAAATTTAAAAATTTATTTAAAATACATAAAATTCCTTAAGATATTAAGTGAAATATTAGGGACTAGTCAGGCTAGAGTGCCAAAATTTGGAGGAGAAAATAATTATTTTTCCCAATGATTTAAAAAAAAAACCGCTACAAAGATTTCATTACACATGTTAGACTTGAGAAGATTATACTAAAAGATGCTACATGAAAGGAAATTGTTTTGCCCATGTTTAACCAACATTTTAGTAGTTTTTCAATTTTCATCTCATTTTATGCCTTCGACTTGAACTTTGCCTGTTATTTTCTATTGTTAAATGTTGTCTGGCATTGATGAAGTTCAATTCATGCCAAAGTGACACAGCCCATGTTTAAGTTTCTCAACTTCAATTGCCAAAATTTCAATTAAAAAGCATTTTTGTTCTCTTTATTTATTCTGATTAGGACATGTTTGCTGCTGGGACTGATACAACATTCACGGTTATGGAGTGGGCAATGAGTGAACTCTTAAGGCACCCTAAAATCATGGAGAAACTGCAGATTGAGGTGAGACAAGTAGCTCAAGGAAAATCAGAAATCACGGAGGATGATTTAGACAAAATGCATTACTTAAAAGCAGTGATTAAGGAGACTTTACGACTTCATACTCCAATTCCATTACTTGTTCCCCGAGAATCAATACAACACGTCAAAATCTTGGGGTATATATGATATACCGGCGGCCACAGAAGTAATGGTGAATGCTTGGGCAATTGCACGAGATCCAGAGTCCTGTGGAAGAAGCCTGAAGAATTTCTGCCAGAGAGGTTTCTGAACAGTATAGTTGATTTTCGAAGCTTTAGCTTTGAGTTGATTCCCTTTGGTGCTGGAAGAAGAGGTTGTCCTGGTACCACTTTTGCCATTGCTGTTAATGAGCTTGCATTGGCAAAATTGTTGCACCAGCTTGATTTTGCATTGCCTGATGGAGCCAAACCAGAGGATTTGGACATGTCTGATGCCACTGGTTTCACTATCCATAGAAAATTTCCTCTATTTGCTGTTGCTATTCCACATTCTTGCTAGTATTCTTTATCTTCTCTTGGGGTTATTAAATGTGGATTTTGGGGTACCGACTGTAACAGATTTTACCCTGATCTTATTAGTAGGAAGAATACGGAAATTATTTAAATTGTTTTAGAAAGATTCAGTCAGTATACAATTAGTGCACAATGTATAATCTAGAATGAGCTATTGCTTCAATATGAATAAACTTCTATACTAATTTATCTTTCGTATTATATAGTAATTTCTAGCCAGGAGAGTTTCTAGTTGGTAGCTTCGCATCAACTCGAAATTTTCAGAAAGCAATGGGGCATATGAGCTTCTATTTTACCGTAGTTGACAGTTTTGATCGCAAAGACAGATGGCAAGACTTTAATCGACCCTTAATTTCCAGTACCAATTCTTTTAGGTTCTTACTAGTGCCATTTTCGGTATACTTCAGAAAAATATTAAAGAAAAAGAATGAACTTGTGTTTGCAAAACAGATAGTACAAGTCGGAAAATATTTAAATGGACGGGTCTCCTGTGAACCCAATGGCTTAGATTAAGCCACAAGGGTTCAGGGAGGTCCTCTGAACCCTTGTGGCTTAATCTTAACCATTGGGTCCACGGGTCCATAGACTTTTGGGTCCATCTAAATATTTTCCGTACAAGCCTACAATCTTTTACATCTCCAGTGAAATTGACCTGGGGAATACCGAACAGGAATGGTTCAGAGTCACCGTAACAATCGCTGTGGTCATCATTTTATATCGATCTCAGTGTGTCGGACCGATATCGGTATAAATCTGGAAAAAAAAAATCTTGAAAATTGAGTTCGGAATCAAGCGTTCTTGCATATGGATTATTTTTGCAAAATAATGGTTGAAAAATGAGCTTTGTAATTATATTTTCATATACCTTAATATATTGAAACAATGTTTGGAAATTGAATCGAGAGGGACTGTTAAAAAATATAGCCGAGTCTTTGAACCATTAGGAAGTAACTAATGGTCACAAAATCTATATAATTTTATTGGAGGAAGAAAACTAATGAAAACAATCTCTTTATTTTGCGGTGCTTGATGCAATGGAAAATTCTTAAAATATTTTAAACCACGGGATCTAATTATGATGTGGAAAAAATTAGTTTTGAAAGATGTGCACAACTTAAATTTATGGGCTTATGGTTCAATCTTAAGATTGGAACTTCTCAAGGAATGACCTTTTTTCTGGTAACTAAAAGAGGTAGAAATGGACCATTAATGTAGCTAACCCTTCAGGAATGATTATTATGTTTCCCACCTTGTGAAATGTCGATTTAAATACACTTACATGACTCAAAAAAGTTAAAATCATCATCACAGCTTGACAAAAATAGAGTTGATAATAGTGTGGTTTGCGGGCTATTGCGCGAGACGGAGTTTATCCGATGCGCACTTTCGGTAACGGCTGCAAGTTATTAGTAGAGAAAAAAAAAAAAAAAAAGAGTTGAAACACAAAACTGTATCGTGTTGGATTAAGTCCTTGCAATGCCATCTGATTCACTTGATTACTAGTTTGCTGGTTTCCGCACTCCACAAGAAGGAATGAAAGTTCGATCATACAAGCGCCATATAACTAGTCGACCATGGCCACCTTACTACGAGTCGACACCAACTCTCTTATCCAAAATATTGACAGCCACATCCTACAAAGCCAAATTAGTGATCTAGTTTTCGTAATAAATGCTAGCCACACGCCAAAGGCACTTTAGTGGTCCTGATTTCCGCTGCAATTTCTTTTCATTACTATAATTCTACAACCTACACGAAAGCTCCCAATTGTCGGCAATCTTTTCAATTCGGGTTCTATCCTTATTGCTCATCTTGAGAAAAAGCCAATTCTTGATACTTCGCCACTTGGTGCAGCTTGTGAAATCCTGAAACCCATGAATTTGTCTTTGGAAATTTTTGGAGCTCGTAATTAAAAAAAAAAAAGATACATGTTGATATATAAAAAATAGTATTATATATGCACTGATTTAGGTCGCAAATTTCATAAATGAGACCACAAATTAAATCCACGCAATAATTTCACGATTTTAGCATAGGTTTATCACTTCCTCAATCATGTTAGTTTAAATATGCACATCAAAACTTCAATTAGATTTCTATCAATTTTATTAATCTTTGGATAAAATCCGAAAAATCTTATTAAACTTTTCGCTAACACCAAACTGTTGACATGTGGTTTAAAAATGTGTATAGAACTCTTTCGAGTTTTAAAATTATATGACAAGTAGACGAAAACCATCCAAACTAGTGCAACTTGAGCTACACACATCATAGGTTGTTTTTGGTCAAGTATTTAACATTCGGACTTACTCTTAACATATTCTAACAGATAGTTCAACTGGACTTGAGGGGACCAATGGAGACTAAACCACCATTAGACCAGAAAAACATTATGGTGTTGGTGTTGTTCCTAAATTTTTTAACAAGATAACTGCTGCTGGTGGGGTTACCTGAGGGGACCAGTGGAGACTAAACCACCATTAGACCAGAAAAACATTATAGTGTTGGTGTTGTTCCTAAATTTTTTAACAAGATAACTGCTGCTGGTGAGGTTAAAACCCTCAACCTACAGCAGGGGAGCTTTTAAGTGGTCCCCTGACCACTGAGCCTTTGGCTCAGTGGCTGAGCCACACATATTATAGGCGCGAGTGTAAATAACAACCAAGAATTTTCTAAAGTTGATCTACTTTTTTTACTCAAAAATATCAATGATTATTTTTTTTTTACTTTTTTCTTTTCTGTTTAAATCATTTTCTTCTTTTTCCTCGAGGATTTCTATTTTTTATATGATAAGAGAAATACTGCCTCCATCATTTCTTTTTCCATCTTTTCTTTTTGTGCACGATCCAAAACCATCTCCACCACCACACCTCCCGCCGCCGCATCGTGCTGCCGCCACCAACCGCACCTCCTTCCTACGCTCTCCCCCTCCTTCCCTCCTTTCTCACCTTCCTGACACTTAGAACCCATAAAATAAAAATACAAGCATATTGGCCTGGATTATTTCTGAGAAATTTTAGATCACATGACCGCGGTCTATAGGAATCAATTATTAATCATGTTTCAGTCTTTTTAATTAAGTCTAATGTTATGAAATATCTACTTTATATAGTTGGGATTTTTTTAGATTTGATGGAATTTGGAATGATTTTGGCGTTGCCAATATATTAATTGGTGTGGGCTTGTAGTTTTGCGTTTTTTAGATCTGATGAAATATGAGCATACACAAAACTTGTGATTGAAATTTCAATTTAATGACTTTTGGTCCTCATGAATAGATATTACCTGTAACGGGAAGGTAATCCAACTTGACTGGACTCAGTGATTTTGAGGAATGGACGAAATTCATCCACTTTAGTTCCGAAAGATGAAAAACTATCCATACGTTTAATTTTGATACTTTTTAGTCACCAACTTTCAGAATTGATAAGTCCTTAATACTGCATCAGACAATAATAAATTGTGAAGAAAAGATATAAAATAAAAAGCAACATAAAGATTTATGTGGTTGACCTACATTCACGGATGAAGATGAGTAAAGCTTTGCTACCACGAAAGAGAATATAAAATTTAGAAGAATACTTTAAAAGCCCAAAAAGATGATACAAGACAAGAATACTCAAGATAACTTAAATTACACAAACGTTTAAATACCTAAACAAAAATCTAAATGAGCTATTGAATTTTTAAACTTCCGAACAAGTTCCCTACTTGTGGCTACCAAATTGAAAGAAAATTTCTTTCGGTTGGCAATGTGGAAGGGAATCATTTGAACCCACCGCATGGTGCTTACAAATCCCTAGCTTGACTTTCATCACAAATGTACAAATATTGTAGATATGCTCATATTCTTCATAATTATAAAAAATGAAGACCAATTAAGTCCAAGTCGTGCTAGAACTTAGCACCTGGAAGAGGTTTCATAAACCTGTTAGCACCGTTGATCTTTTGCACAGATACTTTTCCTCAAGCAAAAGTCTTACAAATGTAGTGATATTTTACATCAATGTATTTTGTCTTCTCGTCTGGTCTCTAGTCAAGTGAATAGCACTTTAATTATCATAAGAATTGGTAGTTACACCTTAACATAGGTTGAGCTCACCAAACAAACCTTTCGGCCACAAGGCTTTTTATTTGCCTCCGTTAGTAGACAATGCAATCACTTATTGTAAAATAGCCTTTTCCAACTAATAACACAGCTGTCAATGCAAAATACGTAACCTGGAAATGATGTTCTTCAGTTTAGTCCGCGTAGTTTGAGTCCATAAAAAACCAATGTGTTACCACTTCCAAACTCCTATTTGAGGTACCGTGCAATTATCTGAGAATCCACTTTGCAGCTTGCCAATGTGCTATCCCTAGATAGGTCATATAGCTATTTACCACACTGGCTGCTTGTGAAATGTCTAGACGTGTGCAAACCATCATATATGTAATATTGCTAGCTGCACTCGAACATGAAACTCATGCCATATACTTTTCTCGAGGTAATTTTTCTAGGGCAAGCACAATTTTCCAACTCTACTATCCCTCTTGCTTTTCAACCATGCACTCAAAATGTGAACTTTTGTCAAATCCTTGACAAGAATGAACACGTCATCAATATGTTATAACAAATAAATAAAAGAACAATCATTTAACTTATAGAAGACAATAGAGCTATCATACATGCTCTATAAATAGCCATGACCCAATATAAAGAAATCAAATCTCTTGTACCGCCATTTTCCTCTCCTTCAATTTCAAATCCCTTGAGCTTTTTCATATATATATATATATATATATATATATATATATATATATATTTGTTCTTCATGTTTTCCGTGTAAGAATGCTATCTTCATATCAAGCTGTTTCAATTCTGAATTATACATGACAACCAAAGCAAGCAAGACATGAATGGAACTATGTTTAGCGATAGGTGAGAACATACGTAAGTCAAGCAATTAATGCAAATGTCTCTTTGTATCTTTGTATCACGTAATCAGAGTGCATTTTGATTTTCTAGATCCATAGAGATTTCCTTACAACAAGATCAACCAGGACCTATGTGTTAGTCTTCTCAATTGCCTGCAATTATTCATACATAGATTGCTACCATCTAAGATTAGAATAGGCTTCTCTATAAGACGTAAATTCACGTAAGGGAATTCTGGTAGAGAAACAATCATGATCATGGAGATGGGCGAAAGATTCTCTTATCCAAGATGAACGACAAAGAAGTGAAGCAGATAGATCTTGAGATTTAGGTGAAGAGTAGCGGTAAGATTCTCAGTTTGTGGAACATGAGGAGGAGTACTAGGAAGAGTTACTTCGAATCTAAATTTTGAATTCGTATCAAGCTCGAGTTTGAATGTGAATTTGGTTCCAAAATTTCAAATCAAGCTCAACAGGTTTAAAGCTCGGTTCGAATTCGATCGTTTACAACCTTATACGAGAGGAGAACCATAAAGAAACTCGGATGACTGATTTTTGGTAACAGGAAAAGGGAATGAATTAATAGTGTACATAGCAATAAGATCAACTTCATCTCAAAAGCATTTAAGACGGGAAGTAGAAAGTGGAGAACGAGTTATGTCAAAGAAGTGACCTTACTTACGTTCACATGAACATTTTCCTGAGAGGTGCCTGGACAAGAATTATGAAAAATAGTGGTCATTCTAACGAATGAAATTTACAATAGAGGCTTCCTTATATTTTATAGTACTATCTATGTAAAGTATTTTAGTAGTATGAGAAAATTGAGCTTTGACCATAATGACAAAATCATGATATATGAGGTAATTGAGATTTTTTTTTTATAACATAAAATCGTATAGAGCATGTCATCAACAAAAATGACAAAACACCTAAAGTGGGTTCTGGTGTGCAAATATAAGAATGAACTGATTCAGATAGTGCAGAAGAAACGGAATCACGCTTTGAAAGTGGAAAGGCATGATGATTTGTAAGTTAGCAAGAGAAACAATCAAAGGGTTCATTTTTAATAATGAGAAACTTGACCTAAACGAGAATGCTAAAGATGATATGAAGCAACAGTTTGAACCTGAGTATGGTACCCAGGCAGAAGAATTAGCTAATGTAACCAAGGATCTCCCTAATTTGTTGGTCCTGTAATTGACAACCAGAAATAGAGAATTGACATCAAGATAAAGTTCACCCAATTGACCAACGAAAAGATGATTCAAATTAAAGTCGTAAACATTGGGATAGTTGTAGAAGAGTTTGATACTGATCCTACAAGACTAATATGAATACTTGAACCGTTGGCAGTTTAAATAGGTGGAATTGACATAAGCATTTAGAAGTAAATAAATGCTGATTAGAAGCCATTTGATTACAAGAAGTAGAGTCAAGATGCCAAGAATTACCAAGCATAGTAGAAAGGGCAGTGGATCAAAGAAACTTAGATAAAACCTGGCTAATATTGATTAAAGTTTGTCGTGAGTGATGAGTGGCAAATGAAATTACTTCGAAACCAGGTTGTCTAGATGCTGAGGAAAATCACTAGAATAATGACATGAGCCTTGCTTGTGATAATACTGGAAAGCCCGTATAGGACAGTCTAAAATGAGATGGTCTATTTGGTAACAATACTTGCGGACCAAAGGATGACGACAATATCATAAACTGTATTTGGACGGTTATTTTTTAGTTTTTTTTTTTTTAGTTGGTTGAAGAATGTGTTTAAAATTAAAAAAAAAAACTATATATTTAAGAAACAAAATCAAACAAACACAGCCATCAGAACTACGAGTGAATTTATAAACGAAAGCTAAATTTGCACGGGTGAATTTATACGAAAGCAAAATTTGAGAAAACTGCAGCCAAAGATTGATTTAGAGGGCCAAAATAGCAAGGGATAAGGTTGAAGAAGAAGAAAATTGAACAAATCAGAGATTTCTGAACTAAGATACAGATAGAAACTGTGAATAGGATAAGATTCGATCAGTAAATCGGTAATTTGAAATTAATCAATTTGCTATTTTTATTCTAGAAAATTTTTTATCGAATTTGATTTCGATCAATTTCAATAAATACTGACATGAATTCGGATCGATTTATCGGTGTTCGAAATCCGTATCCGTAAAAATAAAATAAAAATAAAAAAAAAACTTGCAATGGCAGCAACAAAACTAAAAGATCTTGGGAAACAACGATGTTGGGAAGTTCATTTAGATCTTCTAATATCAAAACTGACATTTTGCAGCATGTAATCTTCAATATCCTAAGAGAACTAAAAGATCTTGGGAAACAACGGAAGATTGAAATTTAAAGCAAAAATTTGAATCTTCTAAACTTTTCCCAATCATCCACAATGAGATACCAATTGCTTGAATCAAGAAGATTACAACTTTACCCACTGGGTTACACAATTACACAACAAAATCCCACTAAAGATGTCAATTTCTCTAACTTGGAGAAATTAAACGGAGTGAAAAACACTTGGATAGGTAACGGTTTGCGATTTGCGGGAGGAGGAGAAAGTTTGTGAGGATGGAATGGGGCGGAGGAGGAGGAGGCTTAAGAGGCTGAGATGAATAGGTGATTTAGATTTTCAGTAAGTTGGGTTACCCTTCAATAATACGTCCATCTAAATGCCGACTTTATTTAAAAGCCCATCTTTACTAGCCCATCATATTGGGTTCTCTTAGTCCTTCAATCCCAGCCCAGTAAACTAGCATCTTGGCACAGGCTTCCCACAGAAATAAAAAAACATATTTTTTTAGGATTCCTTTGTTGATATGTTTGAATTCGTTAATTTGAATTCAGTACAACCGATTTAAAAAATGACATTTTCGAATATCGATTGAATTTAATTTTTATTTTTTTAATTTTTTGAATTACTGACTAAATTATAAAATTACAGAATTGGATTCACTGATTTGAATTGTATTTACCGAACTCACCCTATTATGTGAAGAATCAAATTGGACTAAACCAAAGAATGCATCAGATTAGACCTGAGCAGGTGGTGACAAGTGTAATGTTGTTGACGAGAATGCGTAGCATGAAATTATTGGATGACATGTCAAATAATGTCTGACATGTTGAAGTGACGTGAATGTTAGCAAGACAAGTGGGAAACAAGCTGATGTTGACAGCACGTGCATGTAACATGGTAGACATGTGCAGCATGACATATGTGACAGCCATGGACCAATTTGTTTACCTGGTGGAAGACGCGAAAGTATTGCTTACTCCATATACACCACATCAGCAAATTACGTGGTGTGCAATTTTTGACCTCTTGTTGATCTCTTGATGTGGCCCCATTGTCTTTCAAGATGATGACAGCATTCACGCACTGCTAAATGGTAAAAACAAGCAATCAGCAATTTATATGATAAAGATGAGGGATCCACTAACTCTATGGCTCTATTCTTCAAAATAAAAATAAAAAGAAAGAAACGGATCTTCACAACAAAACAGATCACAACTTTAAAATTGATGAATTGCATATTGCAGAGGTTAGAAATTTTTTCTTCGTTTATTGTCAACATGTGTGTGGCCACTGGACGTGAACACCAGTGCAGTCTGCACCAATTGCAATTATTATAATTAACCAAATATTAATTTAAGGAAAAAAAAGAGGAAAATCATAATATATATTCCAAAACAGAGGGTAGTATATTTTAGCAAGGAAAATTGGAAATGGGAAGAGGAAAAAAATTTAACTATTATATTGTCCATTGGCATAAATATGCGTATATGTTTATGTCCATTGGCATACATAAGTTCGATTCCTACTTAAAGACTTGCATTTGCTGTTTTTGTAGTTTTTTTTTTTCCTTTTAGGTTGATGTGATGTAGAGAGTGGCAAGAAATTGATGTGGGGCCTACAAAATTCTTTCGCGCTCGGCCTTGGAATAGTCGAGGATGATGATTTTCGGTAGGAGTGTTATTCGGTCGGTAATTTAGTAATTCTATAAAATAAATTCAGTGATGTCGGTATTTTTGCTAATTTAGTAAATAGATAAAATAAATTCAGTAATGTCGGTATTTTTGCTTTAAAAAATATCGATCGATTTCGATTTCAAATTCAAAATTACAAAATTCGATTTCATAGTTCGAATTCGGTATTTATCGAATTACTGATTTAAACTGTTGGATTGAACAAAGATGTAGCCCAACAATTATACTCTAATATCGAAAAAATATACATCAACCCCAATAAGTATTATCCAATTAAATAATTTACCAATCATTTGTCACTAATTAACAAATTATCTTTGATAAAAGATAAAAAAAAGTAAAATTTATGATTACAAATTTTAAGTAGTTAATATAAAACATAATATATTTTTTTTTCGATATACATTAAATAGTTGTAGTTGACAATTGATAATTTTGTAAATATTGTGTATTTATTCATAAATATAAATATAAGCTATTTATTAATATATATATTTTATACACTTGTAATTGTCTTTTGTAATCACAATAATTTATTATGCCCTGAATTTGTATATAATCCTTTATAATTAAAATTTAAAATAAGTTGAGCTTATGCGCGTGTGTGTATTTAATTATGCAAATTAGATCTCCTTAATTGTAATTAAAAGGTTCTAGTTGTATTAGATTTTTTAATTGTAAAGTTTATATTTAGTCATATTTAATTTTATATATTGAATTTATATATCTAATCAGATATATATATAAGAGAATATATATATTAAAAATAAAATATTATTAAATTGTATTCAAAATTGATAATACCGATTTTATAACTCTTTTATTTGAATACCGATTCGAATTTAACTTTTTAAATCCGAATATCGATCGATAAATCGATTTTTTTCGATCATGTTCACGCCTAATTTCCGGCTTTTCTACGGATAAATATCCTCCAAGGATAAAGTAAAGAAACAAGTTCTGTGAGGAAGAGATGAAGGCAACATAATCGGCCTAGTCGGAGAAATTGATGGCTTGGCTGGTGATGGGAATGGAGAAGAGCTCAACCCGAAGAATGGAATGGGTAATTACTCCATTAAGGGTTGCGGGATTGACGTGTTTTCCACCCAGTACTCCCGGGTCTTGTATTGTAATGAAGCCTTGAAGATGTTTCAAATTTTGCATTGGGACTGCAAAAGTTAAAAAGCAAGAGGCATCTTGCTGGAAGATACAAAATGGAGCCACATCCACGTGTCAAAAGCAGGTTAGAATTTGCACATCACATAATTTGCTGATGTGGTGTGCATGGACCAAACAACTTTCTCGGTGGAAGACGTCTTTGATGATGCGGTGGAGCACTGTTCTTTTTTTTTTTTATTAGATTAGTATTTATAAAAACTTGTATGTGGTGGTAAAGCGACTTCAATGCAACAAGTGATGGTATGCTGCACCAATAGAAAGTGGAAAGGAGCCAATGAAACGATGACAAGTTTCGAATGTAGTTTTGGAGGAAAGGAAAAAAAATGAAAATAACCTGCAACCAAAGGTTATTATAATCGGTTGGCATGTTAGAATTGTGCGACCCACCACAATGAGTTCTTTGTATGCTTATTTTAATTGAAATAAAGTAATTTTGGCATGTGAATAGTTAAATGCAATGAACAACAATTTTAGTTGATTTTATATATTAATATTATTAATAATGATCAAAATTCAACAATTAGAATGAATAAAAAAATATCTTAACGAATTTGTTTAGTAGTTATTAACCAAAGTAATGGCAAGACACAAATGTAAACATTTGTTTTATATATCACTATGTTTTTGTAATAAATTTTTACTTAGATTGTATATATAACTTTGTTGTTTAATAAATTTTCACTTAGACTCATATGATTCAAAATTTAGTTTCATTTTATGTAGTCAATTAAGAATTAACATTATGTTAGTAGTGAATACTATAATATGTCTTAATTAGAGCAAGTATTGTTTACTAAGTGGTATAACTTGATTGCACAATCATTAACACCGTTTTATGTATTCAATGAGAATTAACATTATGTTAGTAGTAAAGAATAATATGTCTTAATTAGAGCAATGGTATTGTTTACTAAGTGATACAATTTGATTGCACAATCATTAACACCAATGTTAAGATGTTTCGAAGAGAAAAGAATGTATTAGCAAGACTTACTAACTTAAATCAAATTAAAATTACCATTGTATTAATAGTTAAGAATATAATGAGTATTTTTGAAAAGAAAGTTTGATTATAATGTACTACTTCATTTCACAATGATTAATACCAATACCAAAATTGATTAAATTTAATGAAATAGTACAATTTTATCAGTGAATTCTGTTAGACTTAGAAATAACTAGGATGGTAGAAGGGATTAAACTTAGTATAATGAATCTTGATATAGTGAATTACACTTACAAATAACTATGAATGTATTAGAAAGAAAAGAATTAATAACATTAGTCAAGTTTGATATGGCAAAGTAGATTTTGTCTTGGGACTTTTGATATTGATATAGTGATTTGTCTCGACAATGTTATTCGATAACATTATTTGATATGGTGAATTGGGTTTTGTCTTAATAACCTTGAAGGACATTTTGATTTAACAACCTTGAAGGACATTTTGTCAATAATTAGAAGGAATAAGTAATGTTTTGTCGACATTTTGTCTTAATAACCTCAAAGGACATTTTATCAAAATAGCCTATTAATTTGTTATATTCATTTGCTGTTCAAATGTTTATTATAAAATACTATTTGATTGAAAACATTGCTAGTAAATAGAAAGTAAGTAATTGATTAGTGTATATTAGAATAAAAATAATCTCTTCTTAATAGCCTTGAAGTGCATGTTATTGAAACATTGATAGTAAATAAAAGGTACGAAATTAATTAGTGTATATTAGAATAAAATTTTGTCCATAACGTGGCTGGTAAATCAAAACTAGCCAATTGATATAGAGATTTGTCTTAACCATTTAATTAAACAGTATTCATCATTCAGATTTGTTCAAAACAAGAAGATCAATGATTATAATGAATAAGCAATATTTTGTAACATTATGAAAGAAACAAAAAATCTAATATTTTAAATATCAAAACTAATAAACTATAAAGAACCCAAATTGTCACATCAAATTGCTACATTCAATTGTGTTATAGTAATAGCTAGTTAACAAAATAACTTAAAAAAAATTAAAAAGCTTATACATAGTAGTGGCTCAAACACATTAAAAAGAAATATAATTTTATCTATAGCTGTTTGGTTCGCATTTAAAAATTAAAATCAAGATGGAATCATTAACTCTATTACTAAAACAGATTTATGTCATTCTCTTCCACACTTTTGGTTTTAAAACTAAAATAGGTTTCATCACATGAATGAGTCAATCTTTTTAAAATCTAAGGTATAAGGGATTGATGAGGGGTAAATTTTGATACACTAATCCCAATAGAATGATTTCTATAGTGATTAATCCAAACAACAATTATGGATATGGTTAGCTTTTATACTCATTCATCCCCTCTTATACGTTTGGTTCATGGATACAGGGATTGGATAACTAATTCCGTGTTATTCCTATATTTGGTTAGGTTTTTTTAAGTAATATTAATAATCCTACTTAACTAACAATTATTTTCCTACAACAATTATTTTTGTAAACAATTTTATTGTGATTGAATCATTTATTTGATTTTGTTCGTATTATTATTTTTTGTTCAGTTTCACAAGTTTTCAAGAATTATCAAATAAAAATAATAATTTATCTATTTTCCATATTTATATTTTTAGCATATTATAATTCTTAGAATATTATATGAATATATATTGAATTATCCAAATAAAAATTAACTTATACAAATGTAGGGGTAATTTAGTCAATAAAATAATAATCTTATCTCCAACCAAACATCAGATAGGACTATTTTCTAAAAAAGCCCATCAAATACACAACCAACCAAATGCTAGATAGATGGGATTGTGAATCCTAAGATGAGTTTCTCAGTAATCTATAATCTTGGGATAAGTCATCGCATCTCATCTTATCCAATCAAATGAACCCTTAATATATACTAGCATTTAAAGCACACATAATATGCGTGCTATAAAAAAAAAAGAAATGAAAACAGAACAAAATATATCAGTAAGAAATATTATATTACTCAAAAGCCATTTGGTTCGAATTTGAAAATCATAAATTAAATTGGGAATTATCAACCTTCTCATTTGTATGAGTTTATATCATTTCCTCCATATTTTTAGACAAATGGGTGAAATCAACCTAGATAAAAAAGAATATAATATTATTTAATGTACATATGCAATATTGAAATTTATGAGTAGGAAAAAAATGGCTCTAAAAAATATCTAAATTTTTCCCCCAAAGATTTTGAACAAAATTTAAACGTCCCTGTTCCAAGAGTTAACTAGTCAAGGAACAAGGGGGCTTCTTTTGCAGATCTATTGATCTTTGTTGCAAGCAGATAGTCACATTGACGTCAAATCACCTTTTAGTGCACTTTGGCATGTTTTCCTTCCTTCCCCTTTATAGGCAAAGCAGGTAACCTTTATTCTTGTAATTATTTGATAGCCAAATCAATACCACTCATCTAAGGGTCCTAAATGGATTTTCCATCGTCAACGGTTGGGCTAATTTCTAGAAATATAGCCAAAAATAAAATTTATCCCCAAAATGGGTGGGATTGAGAATGGTTTCTAGGTTAAGGGTTGCCGCCAATGTTGTTGGCGGTGACCCAGTCATTTTTCTTTTTTTTTTTAATTTTACAGTGTTGTCGCCAACAGTGTTGGCGGCAACACAAAAAAATTTGATTTTATTTGCACTCCAGTCCTTGGAGGACTGGAGTGCAATTTTTCATAAAGTTAAAAAACAACAAAACGTAAAAAAAAAAAAAAAAAGTGAAATAGTGTTGCCGCCAACATGGTTGGCGACAACACTATTTCGGTTATTTGCAATCCAGTCCTAAGGACTGGATTGCAATTTACCAAAAGAAAGCAAAATTTATAAAAAAAAAAAAAAAGAATGAACAGTTTTGCCGCCAATCAAGTTGGCGGCAAAACATAGTTTGCAAATAAAAAAATTGAATTAAAAAGAATTTAATTTTTAAAAATAATTTTCGGTAAAATAGTGTTTAGGGTTAAAATAATTTTCGGTAAAATAGTGTTAGTTCAACACAAATTTGTTTTTTTCGTTTTGGTCAAAATATAAAATTAAAACATAATGGACAAAATATTTCCAAACAAAATTGTTTAATTTTTTTACATTACAATTTTAAAAACGATAGGCCAAAATTCAAAAATAGTTTTTTAATTTTTGAATAGTGTCACCACCAACTAGGTTGGCATCGACAATTTTTTAAATTTAAGGTTTTAAAGGTTTTAGGGCTTTTTTGGGATAAGGTGTTTGAGATTAGGGTTTCAAATTTTAGGTGTTTTGGGGATATAAGGGTTTAGGATTTATGAAGTAAATAAATTTTTAATTCATTTGAAACAAAATTATGTAATTTAGGGTTTGGGTTACAATTTACAATTTACAATTAGGGTTTAGGGTCTAGGGTTAAACTTTTGGGGTTTAGGGTTAAGGTTTTCGGATTTTAAGATTTTTTGGATTAGGTGTTTTGGAGATATAAGTTTAGGATTTCAGGTTTAATCCATTTCAAACAAAATTATGTAATTTAGGGTTTAGGATTTACGGTATAATTATAGTAATAAATTGATATGTTTGAGGTTAAAGGTAACTTAAGAAATAAAAACAAAATATGACGACAAAAGATGACAAAAATAAAAAAATAGATAAGATTAATTAAAAAAATACAAATAGGGCTAGTCATAATTCAATTTCAATTATTTTTTTAGACAATTTTTGTATTGCCACTATTTAATTTTTTAATTTTTGACACAATTCTTTTTTGTATTGCCGACAATCAAATTTTTTTATTTTTGACATAAATTTCTAAGGATTCTCTAATTGACGTAATTTTGACATAATTTTTTTCATGTTGCCGCCAACAAGGTTGGCGGCAACACTATTCTTTTTTATTTTTCCGTCAACTTTTCTTAATATATATATATATTTTTTTTACAAATTAACCAGATTGCACTCCCATCCTTGGAGGACCAGGAGTGCAATTTGAAATTTTTGTTGCCGCCAATTTACCTTTTTTTTTTTGGGCCTTTATCTTACAAATTTATCAAATTGCACTCCAAGTCCTTGGAGGACTGGAGTGCAAATTTTTTTGTGTTACCGCCAACAACACTGTTAAATTAAAAAAAAAAAAAGAAAAATGCTTGGGTCGCCGCCAACGTTGTTGGCGGCTACCCTTAATTCAGAAACACCAGTTCCAATCTCCATATTTGTGCGATAAATTTTAATTTTCACAATATTCTTAGAAATTAGCCCAACGGTTGATATTGAATTTTTGCATTTGCAAAAAACTGCCCCATTTTGCGCTATAGTCATGTCCAATCAGGTGGAGCATAAAACATATTGTGTTATAGTATGATGTAGCTTTGTTGCTGTGGACCAATTTGATGATGTGGTAGATGAAGTCATCAAAAACTAGTGGAGCATGAAACAGATTTGACTTGTTTGAACAATCTGAAAATTGACCTAGCATGTTTGGGCCCCCTTTTTTTATACTGGGGTGACTAGCCGAAAGGAAAATTTGTGAATAGACCCAATCCACGACCTCACTCGTAACCTTGTAATTTAAAATAAAGCTATATAAGCATTCTTACATCATATTTTTATATCAGCATACATCAGTTTACTTACTTGACAGTCTTTTAAACTACAAGGTCTATAAGTAAGGTCGTGAACTCAATCCACCTAAAAATCTTTCCTGGGCGAAACTTGAACATTGAATTTTCGGCTATAGACAATGGTAAAAATGGACGAAAAATTGGCAGGAGAAAAGAGGGGGGCAGAATGAGATCCTCAGTGACATATTTCCCAGTACCAATCTAGTGCCACTCGTCAACAGTTGCTACATTGCATTCATACTATAGTAGTTATTTGATTTATCCTAACTGTGATAAGTGTGAATGCAAGATGACAACTGTTGACGATTGGCACTGGGAAATATGGCACTGAGGAACTGATTTCTGGAGAGGGAAGCTTTTAAGCCAAATGAATTCTTTTAATAAGAACTAACACTTGATTCTCGGATAAAATTTGACCATAGCTCTGATAACATAAAAGAAGAATTGAATAAGAACAAGGGTTTGAGAGAAGTTGCGTATGGTTTAGTTTAATAAACCAAAGAAGGAAAGTATATCATAGATATATATGTGTGTATTCTCAATAAAGACACTAATCAAAGCTAATTATATACACTTTATATACACATATATCAAATTTATCCATAATCCCAATGCAAACATTTAATTCTCAAATATATATATATATATGAAGAATTTCTTTTAAGTATAATATACCACAAAAGAATGTAATATAGTTTATATAAGAAATTACACAAGAAGTTACCTAAGAAATTGATTTCCTCGAAGGGTGCTTTTCGTGTGCTATGATTGTTTAAGACATGACTATAGCATAGAATGGGGCGGTTTTTTGCAAATGCAGATTTTCAATGTCAGCCGTTGATGATGGAAAATCCATTTAGGACCTTTAGGTATTTGACTATTAAACAATTACAACAATAAGGGTTACCTGCTTTGACTATAAAGGGGAAGGAAGGAAAAAATGCCAAAGTGCACTAAAAGGTGATTTGATGTTAATGTGACTAGCTGCCTGCAATAAACATCAATAGATCTGCAAAAGAAGCCCCCTTGTTCCTTGACTAGTTATTTTGCAGTCCTTCGTTCCTTGACTAGTTAACTCTTTGAATAGGGACGTTTAAATTTTGTTCAAAATTTTTGGAGGGAAATTTAGACAATTTTTAGAGCCATTTTTTTCCTACTCATAAATTTCAATGTACATTAAATAATATTATATTCTTTTTTATCTAGGTTGATGTCACCCATTTGTCTAAAAATGTGGAGGAACTGATATAAACTCATACAAATGAGAAGGTTGATAATTCCCAATTTAATTTCTGATTTTCAAATTCGAAACCAAATGGCTTTTGAGTAATATAATATTTCTTATTGATATATTTTGTTCTGTTTTCATTTCTTTTTTTTTTTTGCATGCATATTGAGTGTGCTTTAAATGCTAGTATAGTTAAGGGTTCATTTGGTTGGTAGATAAGATGAAATAGGATGACTTATCCCAAGATTGTAGATCCTGAGAAACTCATCTTAGGATTCACAATCCCATCTATCTAGCATCTGGTTGATTGTGTATTTGATGGGATTTTTAGAAAATAGTCCTATCCGGCTGTTTCGTTGGAGATAAGATTATCATTTTATTGACTAAATTACCCCTACATTTGTATAGTTAATTTTAATTGATAATTCAATATATATTCATATAATATTTCAAGAATTATAATATGCTAAAATATAAATATGGGAAATAGATAATTATTATTTTTATTTGATAATTCTTGAAAACTTTGAAAACTGATAAAAAATAATAATATGAACAAAATCAAATAAAGGATTCAATCACAATAAAATTGTTTACAAAAATAATTGTTGTAGGAAAAATAATTGTTGAGTTAAGTAGGATTATTAATATTACTTAAAAAAACCTAACCAAATATTGAATAACATGGGATTAGTTATCCAATCCCATGTTCATCCCATGAACCAAACGTATAAGAGGGGATGAATGAGTATAAAAGCTAAACATATCCATAATTGTTGTTTGGTTAATCACTATAGAAATCATTCTATAGGGATTAGTGTATCAAAATTTACCCTTCATCAATCCCTTATACCTTCGATTTTAAAAAGATTGACTCATTAATGTGATGAAACCTATTTTAGTTTTAAAACCAAAAGTGTGGAAAAGAATGACATAAATCTATCCTAATGGAGTTAATGATTCCATCCTGATTTTAATTTTTGAATGTTTTCTGAATGTGAACCAAACAACTATAAGTAAAATTATATTTCTTTTTAATGTGTTTGAGCCACTACTACGTATAAGCTTAGTAATTTTTTAAGTTATTTTGTTAACTACCTATTACTATGACGCAATTGAGTGTATCAATTTGATGTGACATTTTTGGTTCTTTATAGTTTATTAGCTTTGTTATTTAAAATATTAGTTTTTTGTTTGTTTCATAATATGACAAAATGTTGCTTATTTCATTATAATCATTGATCTTCTTATTTTGAACAAATCTGAATGATGAATACTGTTCAATTAAATGGTAAAGACAAATCTCTATATCAATTGGCTAGTTTTAATTTACCAGCCACATTATGGACAAAATTTTATTCTAATATACACTAATTAATTTCATTCCTTTTATTTACTATCAACGTTTTCTGTAACATGCCCTTGAAGGCTATTAAGAAGAGACTATTTTTATTCTAATATACACTAATCAATTACTTACTTTTTATTTACTAGCAATGTTTTTGATCAAATAATATTTTATAATAAACATTTGAATAGCGAATAAATATAACAGATTAATAGGCTATTTTGACATAACGTCCTTCAAGGTTATTAAGACAAAATGTCGGCCAAACATTTCTTATTCATTCTAATTATTGACAAAATGTCCTTCAAGGTTATTAAGACAAAATGTCGACAAAACATTTCTTATTCATTCTAATTATTGACAAAATGTCCTTCAAGGTCATTAAGCCAAAATCCAATTCACCATATCAAATAATGTTATCAAATAACATTGTCAAGACAAATCACTATATCAATATCAAAAGTCACAAGACAAAATGTACTTTGCTATATCAAACTTGACTAACGTTATTAATTCTTTCTAATACATTCATAGTTCTTTGCAAGTGTAATTCACTATATCTAGATTTACTAGACTAAGTTTAATCCCGTCTACCATCCTAATTATTTCTAGGTCTAACGGAATTCACTAATGAAATTGTACTATTTCATTAAATTTAATCAATTTTGGTATTGGTGTTAATCATTGTGAAATCAATAGTACATTATTATCAAACTTTCTTTAAAAAAAATACTCATAATATTCTTAACTATTAATACAATGGTAATTTTAATTTGATTTAAGTTAGTAAGTTTGGCTAATAGATTCCTTGCTCATGATAACATCTTAACAGTGGTGTTAATGATTGTGCAATCAGATTGTATCACTTAGTAAACAATACCTTTGCTCTAATTAAGAAATATTATTCTTTACTTCTAACATAATGTTAATTCTCAATTGAATACATAAAACAGTGTTAATGATTGTGCAATTAAGTTGTACCACTTAATAAACAATACTTTTGCTCTAATTAAGAGATATATATATATATATATTATATTCTTCACTACTAACATAATGTTAATTCTCAATTGAATACATAAAAGGAAACTAAATTTTGAATCTTATGAGTCTAAGTGAAAATTTATTACAACAACAAAGTTATATATACAATCTGAGTGAAAATTTATTACAAAAACATAGTGATATACAAAACAAATGTTTACATTTCTGTCTTGCCATAACTTTGGTTAATAACTACTAAACAAATTTGTTAGGATATTGCTTATTCATTCTAATTGTTAAATTTTGATCATTATTAATAATATTAACATCCTTAATCAACTAAAATTGTTATTCATTGCATTTAACTATTCACATGCCAAAATTACTTTATTTCAATTAAAATAATCATACAAAGAACTCATTGTGGTGGGTCCCACAATTCTAACATGCCAACCGGTTATAATAACCTTTGGTTGCAAGTTATTTCCATTTTTTTCTCTTCCTACAAAACCACATTGAAAACTATATTATCTACTTGTCATCATTTCTTTGGCTCCCTTCCACTTTCTATTGGTATAGAATACCGCCACTTTCTAGATTGAAGTCGCGTTCTGATTGTTTATACCTAGGCACATGAAAATCTTCTGTGCCATTTTTTTAGTGATAATTGAATACTATTTACAAATAATTGCTCCATTATATTTACGCTCTAATATTTATTTGACTGATTTAAGTGTGAACGTAAGGTGTAAATTCCTTGTGAATAGCACTAAATTAGTATTAGAAAAAGTAACACTGAGAATCTCAAACTAATACTTTAGGACATTTGAATAAATGAAACCTGAGCAATTATGAACGGTGGCAGAGTTCTTGGGTTTCGTTTGGTTAGCGCTTAAAATTTGGCACGAGTTACGGGCAAAGTACAATTATGATACATTTTGGTCCTACAGAGTGGACCACTATGAATGTGATTCCAAATACGATACATTTTAACCAAAGAGTAAGGAATACAAAAAGTTGTCTCATTGGTTCAAATTTTTTTTTTATTTCTTTTGATGTGTTTGGGCCGATTAAGGACAATTATTGGACCACTATGAACATGACTCCAAATATGATACATTTTAAATGAAAGACTAAGAAATATTTTGATGAGTTTGGGACGGTAAAGCAACTGGTATTCCATTGGTCGACGTTGCTTAAGCATAAGAAAATGTAAGCCGAATGGACAATTATGCATATAATTCCAGATATGATGCATTTTTAAATAAAGATTATGGAATACAAAAATTTGGCTTATTGGTTCAAAATTTTTTCTTCTTTGGACCCATAAAGCATAATTAATGGTATACCATTAGTCGAGGTTGCTTAAACACAAAAAATGTGCGTGGGATCAAGGTTCACACGATTTTTAAAATGCAAATTGTGAATGCAAAAATTGGCCATCGGATTCATTATTATATTAAACGTGCAAAATTCTTTTGTAAATATAAAAATAAAATTAAAAAATGTACAACTTGATTTAAATACATAATTTTGAGCGCCCGCGATTTTAACTCTTTGTGTTTTATTTATGATGAACAATTTAAACCAATCAAACAATAATTCATGAATTTTGGGAGAATGTTGTTCATTTTTTATCTAGTTCCAAAATTTCAATTTCTTGTGTACATTTGTAACTAAGGTTGTAAACGAATCGAGTTGTTCGCGAATGCGGCTCAACTCGGCTCGTGAAAGCTTGAGTTCGGCTCGTTTGTGAAGCTAAACGAGCCAAGCTCAAACACAAATTTTGGCTCATTTAATAAACAAACGAGCTCAAACTCGCTCGTTTAATAAACAAATAAGAGTTCAAATATGAGATATTTGGCTCGGCTCGGCTCGGCTCAAATAACACTTTTACACTTATTTGAACCGAGTTGCTTGTGAATAAAGCTCGAATCGGTTCGTGAAAACTTGAGTTTAACCTATTCGTATAACCAAATGAGCTGAGCTCGGCTTTTCTCGACTTGTTTATTAAATAAGCACGAGCTCGAACCGAGAATATTCGGCTCAGCTCGGCTCGGCTCATTTACAGCTCTATTTGCAACAAACCTTTTCTCCTTTTTTTTTTTTTTTTTGGGCATCCAATGGAAACTTTTGAATATTATAAATTCTTTTGACCAAATTGTGTGCTCCCAATTCAAAAAGATGGAAAATACAATAGTGAAAGTGGAATTAATAAAAACAATAAAGAGCAAAAACCAAAAATTTTCCCATCACAAACTTAGAAATATAGAAAATGTTTGTGTTTTTCTTCCTCAAAGGAAAAGTATTAAATGCATCACATACATTGTCACGTGGTGTGCTAGAATCAATAATTTATCATCATGCGATGATGGTATGCCTCACTTTGTATTATTTGGTAATATGTAATTAGTTTTAATATAGTGCGAAGCATACCACACGACGTAAATAATGCATCTAAGATTTACTCATTGCTCGAATCAATACAATTGTAGCATTTAATCAGCATTCGAAACTGCACATTTTATCACCGAAAACAATAAATAAGTGACGTTTGGTAAGAGGTTATGAGAATCGAGAGTCAGAATCAATCCTATAGTTATTGTTTAGTAATTGGGAAATTAGAATCGGGAATCAAAATCAAGTCTCAAAAATTTTGGTTTCACCAAAACCCAACCAAATTGATGGATTTTGGTGAAAACCATACTAACGATTCCTGGGTGGATGTTTGGACAAGATGCGTGTGCATATCGTCTAGAACCTTGTCCGGATATTGTTTGCAGCAATTCCAGGGATGTGGACGTCCGTATACCTTGTTCGCATGCTCTCTGGAATCAATCGGATGTATGCTTCACAGTTACCGTGTCTGGATACTCGTCCGATTGACAATTTTTTAGTTGCAAATATGATTTTGATTTCCAGCAAAGCAAATAGCAATTATATTAATGATACCCAGCAAACGCATGTATTGGAATCAGTGGCTTTATTCCAAACTCAGAAGAATAATTCTGATTCCCAAGTGTGAACCAAATGTCTCCTAGTAACAACTACCCGTTGTGATGGTGACTCATCAAACTTGAGCTGTGTGGTCTCAATTCAAATGAAAGGAAAACACATTGCGTAATTATATACCAAAACTCATGTTTCACGTTTAAATTTGAACTTTCAATCCGAGGTAACTTAATATAAATCCATGTAAGTTTATACCTCATCTATCATTGATTTCAGCTTTAATTTAGAGAAGCCAAAAGGTATGATGCTTCTCATGAATCTTTCGTTTTTCTTTGTTCTTCCATCCATTTTGTTCTTTACCTTATTGTTCAAATGGCTCTACACTTTTTCTGCACCACTAAAAAAGCTACCCCCGTCTCCTCCCAAGTTTCCAATAATTGGAAATCTTCACCAGCTTGGGTTGTATCCCCATCGCTCACTCCATAAATTTTCTGAAAAATATGGTCCGCTAATGCTTCTACATTTGGGGAGCAAACCAGTGCTTGTTGCATCATCAGCTGATGCAGCTCTTGAGATCATGAAGAAAAATGATCTAGTCTTTTCAAACAGGCCAGAATTAAGCATCCCTGAAAGACTTGTCTATGGTTCTAAGGACGTTGCATTTGCGCCTTACAGCAAGTATTGGCGGCAAGCAAAAAGCGTATTTGTTCTTCAATTTTTAAGTAACAAAAGGGTTCAGTCATTTCGACGTGTCAGAGAAGAAGAGACTTCGCTTATGATCGAAATGATCAAGCAAAAATGCTTTTCTTCTCCTTCTTCGTCTTCGCCTTATGCCTTGGTAAATTTGAGTGATATATTTTTCAGTCTTACAAATGATGTACTTTGTAGAACTGCCTTGGGGAGGAAGTATGATAATCGAGAAAGTGGAGGAAAAATTATGGAAATTATGGAGGAGCTTACTAATTTATTAGGTGTTTTTGATATTAGGGATTATATCCCTCGGCTTGGATGGATAAATCGATTTAATGGTTTGGACTCTAGAGTGGAGCAAGCCTTTAAAGAGATTGATGATTTTTTGGAAAATGTTATTGAAGAGCGCGAGAATAGGAGGGAAGGATTAACGGATGAAGCTGCAAGAAGTTCAGACTTTGTGGATATTTTGCTCGAAATCGAAAATATGGAACGTGATACGCTGAAAGCACTCCTGGCAAGAACATTCTTATCCCTCTCGCTTTTACACGCATACAAATGCATACTATTAGTTATTAACTTATTCCATGCAAAAGTTAGAATGCAATTAGTGACACAAACAATAAGCATGATATAAAATGAAAACATTGATATAATGCACGTATGAACTAGAGTTATTGTATGGCTATGGTATGCTGGCAAATGATAAAGATATATGTTATAGGATAATTCATCTACGGTATTTATTAGAAAACCATTTAGTTCTTTATTTTTTTTACCTTTAAATTTGTTATCATGGATTATAGGTTTTTTGAATTTGTGCTTTTTTAATCAGGACATGTTTCTTGCTGGAAGTGAGACAACACATGCGCTTATGGTGTGGACAATGGCAGAACTTATAAGAAACCCCAAAATCTTGGAGAAATTGCAGACTGAGGCGAGGCAAGTAGCCCATGGGAAATCAGAAGTTACTGAGGATGACTTGGACAAAATGCAATATCTGAAATTAGTGATAAAGGAAACTTTACGACTTCATGCTCCTCTTCCATTACTGGTTCCTCAAGAATCAACTCAAAACATCAAAGTATGGGCTATGAGATATCCGCAGGCACACAAGTATTTGTTAATGCGTAGTCAATTGGAAGAGATCCACTGTTATGGGAGAATCCTGAGGAGTTTCGGCCAGAGAGGTTTTCGAATAGCACAATTCATTTTCGAGGTTTTAACTTCGAGTTAATTCCATTTGGCTCTGGTCGACGGAGTTGCCCGGGTGCGAGCTTTGCCGTGGCCATTAATGAGCTTGCATTAGCAAAATTACTACAGGAATTTAACTTTGCATTACCTAGTGGAGCAAAACCAGAGGAAATGGACATGACTGAAGCTCCTGGTCTGACAACCAATAAAAAACTTCCTCTTCTTCTGGTTGCCACCCCATATTTTGGCTAGTCTGTTGTACGAAGTCATTTTGTCTTTTTTGCCACTTTGCATATGCTGAAAATATCGTGAATCTTGTTATAGTTTGTCAGTTAATTTTAATAAAATTTTAAGACTCTGATCCTTACAAAATGGTATTAGAGCTTTGACCCAAGCTCAGGTGTTGACAGCCAATACGGAGTTTGTAACCAAGGCCTATGTTGAAAAGTTTGACTGGAGTGTCAAGTATGGTGCGTGGCAGCTCAAATGGAGGCCGTTTTAATCTAGGATGTAGTGGGTAAAATGTTGCTCAGAGGAGAAAGAACAAGAGAAAATGTCATATAAGGAATTTGCTGACCTTGACAAAAAGGCTAGATCAAGTATTATTCTAAGCCTCTCTGATGATGCTTTACGTGAAATTATTTCTAAAACCACAGTCAAAGACATGTGAAAAAAGTGTAAAAACTTTGTATATGAAGAAGTCAGTAGATAATATACTCTATTTAAAGCAAAATTTGTACATTCTTTGCATGTCTGAAAGGATGTCTATAATTTCACATTTCAAAAAATTTTATTATATTATTATGGATTTGGAAAATATAGACATTAAAATTGACAATGAAGATGAAGCCCTATTATTGTTTTGTTCCTTATCCTAATCATTTAAGTATTTTAGAGATACAATGTTGAAGAGAAAGAAACTATCTCTTACAAAGAAATTAGATCTATTTTGAAATTAAAAGATTAGATTGATAGAGATATTTTTGGGAAAATAATGGAAATCAGGTGGAAGGCTTGGTTGTTAGGGATAGATGATATGGACAATGGAAAATCTAAATCTAGATCTAAATCCGTACTCAAAATTTTGGCTTGCAATTTTTGGTCGCAAAAAAAGGCACATGAAATCTGAGTGTTTTAAATTGAAAAACGAAGAATACCATGAGTAAACTAAGCAGAAAAAATGAGAACCCCCAAGACTAGTGTTACAACTAATGAGATAGATGGATTTTTTTTTCATACGAAAGGATAATAATTTCCGATCCAACAACTTCTTTTGCCGCTTAAGGTGCTGATATGACGATTGCAGAGATTCTCCTAACTTCAGATGGATGACAGGTCCACACGTCTGAGCTAAGTTTCTAAGAGCGTGGTGTGGCAAAGAACCAGCCAGATAGAGTATATTTCCAATAACAGGAAACTTCCATGGCCCTGGTGGAAGTTTTGGACTAACAGTTCCCTTGGATCTTTCAATGGATTGCCCAGTCAACTTCAACAAGAGAAGAAGGAAGACGAATGCTGTGAGATAAAGGGGAAAAAGCATGCTACATTTCTGAAAGAGGATGTACAGGAAGGATTGAATGCTTCGCAATCCGTTTCAAAATTTATAATTGACAAGTTCTACTCTGAAATTTGTCTTGTGTTTCTCAACTTTTGGACCTTCTCTTGAGCAAAGACGTTTTTTAAAACTAAATTTTGTCATTCCTTTCAGATTCTCTCAGTATATTACTCAAGCATATGCTAAGTGTTTATAAAGCAAGACCGAAGTAATCGTAGTCGGACATTCACAAATCAAACAGACAAATTCTCTTGCATCAACAGAGTCTATTTGATTATTTTACATCTCATTAGTATTCTTCGTCATATTCATTTAATCAAGGTTGTTCAAGAACTGATGGCCTTCCCTTTTCCCTCTGTCTTGTCCTGTATCCAGCCATCGCTTCCAACTCCGTGCCCCTTGTCACCTCGCACAGTGACCAAATCCAGCGCCAAAAATCCATCCTTTCTCCTACATAACGTATTGAGTATCATTATCGAGTTGTACAACTTGGTCTCGAAAGTTCTGACCTTGTTTGTTTTCTTTCAACGTTCAATTCCAATCTCACACAGCTGCACGTCCTCACCCCTGAAGATAACCAACTTTTTGGCATTCCATTCCATCTGAATTTTCCCTTCTGAAGCTTTCATCATCTCAATTTCGCTGCTAAAATTTGGCATGTTCCGATCCCAGATTCATTCTCTTCTCTTTGCAGATTCCAAGCTTAAATGTACAGAGCGCCTGGATCACATTCAACAAGTCCTAAAAGGCCTGATTTGTTTACAAATTCAGCAAGATTTCCAAGTGAATCATACTCTCACAAGAGGTCATATATCCTGATTCCTCGTATTATAAATATTACTTATTCAAAATAATCCCTTCAGTCTTTCACCAAGCACCTAAAGAACTGAGGAAATTTATTCCCGAAGATTTTTTTTTGGTAGTACGCTGATGATGGTGCGGAGGTCAGAAGTATATTCCTGAAGAATGTTCAGAGTGCCTCCCTCATTCACAAGTGCAAGAAAACTTGAACATCAACTCAGAGAATTTCACAAACTTCATAGACTTCTCTATTACTTACCAAAAATTATCTACACAATGTGTTTCCATGGCCAAATAAATTGTTATTCATCGAAATCTTGCCTCTCTTTCTCCAGCATAATAATTCTATTTGCACTTTGTGTACAAGATGTTGAAATTAGGATTCATTTATATTGAAGATCACAATATAAATTATCTAAGTCCCTTGTGCTAAATACAATTAGGAATTTTATTTTCCTTTTTTTATTTTTGTTTGGCGGCTATGAAATACGAGTCCTTAACGGGCTTCTAAGCTTTTTAGCCCTCTAGCTAATTTAACATTTTAGATAAGGAACAAATAAAGAGTCGAGTGGTTAGAATTATATGACTCTACCCCAGAGGTTGGGGGTTCGAATCCCACCAAAGGCCAACTCCCCTTCCCCATGTAATAGTTAGGTTTGATAAAAAAAAAAAAAATTCAGATAAGGATTTTGCCAAAGATCAATACATAATAGTCCCGCTTACATCACAAATCACTTGCGTAATTATCAATTGAATGAAACATTTATTATTTCCTACAAATGGGTAGGAAAAGGTGAGCCATTGTACATAAAAGCAATAAACAAAAAAAAGTTGTGGAAGAAAAATGACGATCCACTAATTAAAAAGTAGTAGTAATAATTTGGAAACTCATGGCATAAACGAGGACTTCATGTATAATTTAATCATCAATCAAGAACACATCCGAATGTAGTCAACTAGCATATAATTACTCTAGCCATTGTTACTTATATATCTTATACTACCACTTTTAGCTTGCGCTATTTCGTACAATTCCTAAGTAGTAATTTTAATTATCTTTGAGGCACTTGACGATTTCAATATGTCTAATTTACTATTACTTTGTTCACAAAGGAAGACTGTAATTGTGATATCCTGTCTCACATCGGAAAAGTGAAGTAACATGAATTAATGTATAAGTTGAGTCTAAGCACTCAAGTCCAACTTGGGATATCCATTTTGGGCTAACGAGGACGGAACTCAAATAGTTAGACTTAGCTGCTCAGACTCTAGTCGCGCGCTGGGCCTGTGGGCTTGAGGCGTGACAATAATCCATAGGTTCAAGGTATAAACTTAAACCGAATGAACGACAAGCACCTGCAAATTGCAACAATCAAATATGTAGAGGAACTATTGATTACCGAAATGGAAGGTTATTCGGATTCAAACCAAATTAATATAATGTTTGTGTCATCTTTTCCACTTCATTATGGTAATTTTATTTATAGTACATTGCAAAATATGTCAGGCTGTTGCATCTTTCTCAGCCCTACATGCTACATTTCCCTTTTGTAAAATTGCTTACCATTTCTATTTGATTAACGTTGGAATGAATGCAAAATTGTCGTATACTTGAAAATCAAGTATGCACATTTGTTACTGCCATGTACTCGAAAATCAAGTATGCACATTTGCTGTAACTGACTTAAGTAATGGGAAATGGCGATTTATGAAGCAAATTTAGCATTGAACACATTATATAAAGCATATTGACAGGAGATTAGTTAAAGGGACAGTTTATGTCCAAACAATTTCAATCAATCTTACAACTTCGAAACACCACATTGTCAAAATCTGCAGTGCGCTGACTCAAAAGACAATGTTACATCAGCAAAATTTAGGTAGGAGAATGTGATCCCCTCAAAAGGAAGAAAAAAAAAAAGGAAGAAAAAAAAAAGTACGAGATTGTGAATTCTGTCAACAACTCGCAGCAGCAATTAGTCATAGTGGCCTCCTAAATGGGTGATCCTCTAGTTGAGAATCTCCACTTCACAGCAGCAAATCTTATTTGGGAAACTAATTATTTAGTCCCTCCACAAATCAAAGCTCAAGTGAACAGTTCATCCCAAAAAATCTCCCCCCACCTTTCATGGTGACATCCTCAGACAACAGTTGTAATGCTAAATTCTAGACTGGCTCAATAACTTTTACGATAAATAATGGGGTCAAAATCCACACCTTTCATGGTGACATTCTCAAAGAACAACTGTACCACCCAAATTTGGACTGACCTAACAACTTTTGAATGTAAATTATGGAATTAAAATGTTTAAACCATGTTATTAATAGTTCATAACCCAGTAGAGAAAGATGGGATATAACATTCGCTCAGTTGAGTCTGGATTGGCTCAATAACTTTTAAATGTAAATTATGATGTGAAAATGTTTAAGTTAAGTTATTAGTAGTTCATTTGCACTATGTTGCGTAATCATGATCTAATACCACTAGCTTGGTCTTACCCCATTTGCTCTGATACCAATTATAACACCTCAAGATTGGGTTAGCTCAATAACTTTTGAACGTAAACTACAGATTCAAAATTCTTAGATCAAGTTATTAGTGACCCGTAACTCAAGACATCATATATCACTATGTTAAGTAGTCACGGTCTAATTCTGCTAGCCTAGTTTCACTTTGTTTGCTCTGATATCAATTGTAACACCTTGGAATTGGGTTTGGCTCAATTAACTTCTGGACGTTCGTTTTTTTTGATACCAATTGTAACACCTCAAGATTGGGTTGACTCAATAGCTTTGAACGTTGTGTGTTAAAAAAACTTAAATCAAGTTATTGATAACTAATACCCAATATATCATATACCAAGTAGAAATCACTCTCCCATGGAAGACAGATGGGCTATCCCAACATCAATGCTTTCTGTGATACACGTTTCTTGCCGGTGGCACCGCACAAAGACATTGCAATCACCAAAAAGTATCCAAGTGTTCTTTCATTGATGTGATATTTAACCCCTAGAACCTATAGGGAATCACCATGAAAGCAATTTTCTCCAACATGGTCTTTAAGAGAACGATGATCCTTTACTTGCTGCAATACTTGTTAATGATTTCTGGGAGAGGTCTTTCAGGGCTTCACCATCATTCCCCTTTTAGCCACTCCCTGGAAACAGGCAAAGCATCACTGTTGGCATTCAAAAGGTCCATATCATCTGATCACGCTCCAGACTTGCAAACTGGAATGAGAGCACTGATGTATGCAACTTCGCCGGAGTAAAATGCGGCAAGCGCTATCATCCTCCTGTGGTGAGACTTAATCTTAATGATTCTGATCTTGTTGGTTTTCTTTCCCCTCTTATTTCAAATCTAACACAGCTGAGAGTAATAGAGCTGGTCAGTAATCAATTTTCTGGCCTCATTCCGCCTTGAACTTTCTTCCCTTACGAACCTTCGTGAAATCAAGCTTGATGACAATTACTTGAGGGGTCCAATCCCGGATTCATTCTATTTTCTTACCAACCTTAAATTGGTAACTAGTAGTGGAAATAAACTGAGTGGTACGTACCATTCCACCTTCCTTCTTCTCCAACTGCACATCATTGCTCGATGTAGGCCTCTCTAAAAATTCTGTTGTTAGAGTGTTAAATTGACATATATATTATAATTAACTTCCCCTTATTTTGGTCAAGAATTGTGTTTAATATTTCCATTTATTCACTTCTTGTTATTTGGCCTTACTGTAGGAAATTATGAAGAAAATACTCTAAATTCGTCTAAAATTCTAGAAGACTATATCTGATAGACCGTGACCACGGTCTACTCACGCTGCAGTGCAGAATTCTGGAACGTGAACTTTCCAAAAGGCTGATTTTGAAGGGTCCCACTTTCTATACAATGAGGACTTTTAGTAGACAAAATTCTTTATTGAAAAGAATTGGAAACCAACACAAAAGGAAAGAGTTTGACTTGTACAAGGGAACCAAGACAAAAGGAAAGAAACATGCAGGAGGAATAGAAGACATATTGGGGAACGCAATTTCTGGAGCAGACATACGTAGCTTTGAGCAGAAAATTTAGAGGGCCTTAGTTTTTAGAGTTTTCTATTAGTTCTTTAGTTTTTCTTCTTCTTTCTCTACGAACAAAAATTTCTGTTAAATATTTTTGGAGATTTGAAGCCATGATTCGTGGCTAAACTCTTCTATCTAGTTGAAGGATAATCGAAACTCTTGGTTCATCTATTACTGTGAGATCTAATTATTTTTATTATTTTCTGCATTTTTGGGTATTTATTTATTCTCTGTTTAATTCCAAGGTGATTGTGTTCATTCTTGTGTGATTATTATTGCCAATTAAATAACTGATCACTATTTAATTGTCAAATAATCTAGAGCCATCTAAAACGTCAAATCCGTAATTGTTTGATAGTTTTAGTATTTGTGGCAAGTGATTAATTCAATCGTAATAGAGACTTTTGGATTATATCACGGGAATAAATAATCTAATTTGAACAAAGCCTCGTAGGTATTTGCTGGTTAGAATTGGTGGCTTTTCTAGTTTTAAGGCTGTTGAATAATTGAATCTTAAGGTCGTACCTAGGGTTATTATTTGATTAGAGAAGTAATTAACGGTCGTACCTTGATTACCGACACAGTAAGGAAGAGCAGGTTGTTAGAGCGTCTCAACAACCATAACCAATTTATTCATGAATGTGGAAATTTATTATTGCATCGATGATCAGTTAAATTGAACCAGAGTTGAGATTATTCCTTTGACTAGAACTTAGTTAATATTTGATTTCGTTTAAATTAATTTTGCGTCATTAAACTTCTTCAATTGAACCCTTTGATTTAATTATTAGATTTCGTAAGTTGAATTCTCTTTAGATTAACTCTTGTTAAATCCCCCTCTTTTAATTCTTGGTTTTAAAGGAAATAAATCTACTAGTCTCTGTGGATACGACCCTACTCACTACTATACTTGAGTATATTTGTCTTGGAGTAGGAATTTATTTATTTTGCTGGTTTGACACCCAACAAATTTTGGCGCCGTTGCCGGGGACTGGTATCGATATTTATTTTCTTTTTTGGTTCTAATTCGTTGCTAGTTTATGCCTCGATCTTCTCGTACAGGTGAGCTGCAATTTGACCCTGAGATAGAGAAGACTGCACGAAGATTGAAGAAAGAGACTAAGCAACTGACTGAACTAGCATCCTCATCACCTGGATTAAAGTTGGCAACTGATCTAGTTGAATTCTCTAGTACTTCAGAGGAAGAAATCGCCATGGATAACAAGAGAACTCTGAGAGAATTGGCTACACCAGATTTAAATCATCAACCTCTATGCATTCAATATCCTGCTTTAGATGTAGCCTTTGAATTGAAATCTGGTCTTATTCACTTACTCCCTTCTTTTCATGGCTTACCAGGTGAAGATCCTCACAAGCACCTCAAGGAGTTTCATGTGGTGTGCTCTACCATGAAACCTCAAGGAGTTAATGAAGAACAAATCAAGCTAAGAGCCTTCCCATTCTCTTTAGCCGATAAAGCTAAAGATTGGCTCTACTACTTGCCTTCCGGATCAATCACCACATGGAATGAGATGAAAAGGCAATTTCTTGAGAAATTCTTCCCTGCTTCAAGAGCTGCAAACATACGTAAGGAAATATGTGGGATTAGACAGCACAATGGTGAAACATTGTACGAATATTGGGAAAGATTCAAGCAATTGTGTGCTAGCTGTCCTCATCATCAAATATCGGATCAACTGCTCATCCAATATTTTTATGATGGATTGTCTCCTACTGATAGGAAGATAATAGATACTGCTATTGGAGGTGCATTGATGAATAAAACTCCCACTGATACAAGAAACTTAATCTCTGGGATGGCTGCAAATGCACAACAATTTGGTGATAGATTTGATTCCACTTCTGGAAAAGTCAATGAGGTAAGTGTGTCTTCCATTGATAAACGTTTAGATGCATTGACTTCTTTGGTTGAGAAATTAGCTGTAGGACAGTTACAACAAGCAAAGACTTGTGGGATTTGTTATACTCCGGGTCATCCAACTGATATGTGTCCGACTCTACAAGATGATCCAAATGAACAAGCCAATGCGATTGGTGGATTCCCAGGACCAGCACAAAGAAGATATGATCCTTATTCAAACACGTACAATCCGGGATGGAAGGATCACCCGAATTTCAGTTATGCACCAAGGCCACAAGGATACCAACAGCAGCAATTTCAGCCTAAACCATCAATTCTGTTGCCACAGCAACCGACATCTTCAAAGCAAGGTAAGTCTATTGAAGAAATTGTGAATTCTTTAGCTAATGATGCTCAGCAATTTCAACAGGAGACAAGGGCAAGCATTCAAAACTTGGCGAATCAAATGAGTCAATTGGCTTCCACCGTGTGTCAAATACAAACTCAAATTTCTGGAAAGTTACCTTCACAAACTGTAGTAAATCCTAAACAGAATGCTAGTGCCATAACCTTGAGAAGTGGCAAGGAGTTGAAAGAGCCTAATAAAAGGGTATCCAATGATGAAGAAGAGGAACTCGAGAAGGAGAAAGGTGAAGGACGTTCTCCAAACTTGCAAGAGTCAAAATCTAAAGAGAACTCTCCACCTATGATGATGCCTCCCCCACCTTTTCCAGTAGATTTGCAAAATCTAAGAAGGAGAAGCAAGAACAAGGAATTCTTGAGACATTTCGAAAGGTTGAGGTAAATATTCCACTTCTTGATGCCATTATCTGTCAGTGGAAAAATTCCACCAGAAATTGGAAGTTGTCGAAATCTATGGACTCTCAACCTCTATAATGACCAACTCACTGGACAAACCCCTTTCTCTTTAACTCAGGACTTTACAACTTGGATGTTGAAAATAACCAACTTTCTGGTCAACTGCCCGCGGAGATAATTTCAAAGCTACAAGAGATCATGTATCTTCATTTCTCATACAATAATATGACCAGTCATGATGGCAACACTAATCTAGAGCCATTCTTCACTGCACTGTCAAATTGCAGCCAACTGGAGGAGCTGACATTAGCCGGTATGGGCCTTGGAGGGAGTTTGCCTCATTCCATTGGACGAGTTACTGCAAATCTTGGAACGAAAATTTTAGGTAAATTACTATTAATCCTTATGTGATATCGCTTTCGACCACATAATCTCCTATAGTTTCAATATGACCACATATCTCCCTATGATTTTATGAAATGTGAAAAATTGACAGAATCAATGCACTGTCATGAAATATTTTCAAAATATTCTAAATTTCCTTCTACCGATGCAAATATTCTGTAACAGTAAGTGGATTAAAATTGCCTAGTGAAAAATATTTTATCCATTTCTCACATTTCATAAAATCACATGAGGGTTGTGTAATATTTATATATTCCGCAAAATTTACTGTGAGTTATTTTTCCTCTCCCCCCTCTCTCTCTAAATATTACGCAAAATTTATTGTGAGTTATTTTTCCTCTCCCCCCCTCCTCTCTCTCTCTCTCTCTATGTGGTTTGTGGGAGTGAGGAATTCAAACAATAGAGTGTTTACTTGAATATTACAAGTGTTTCAAATAAATCAAAATCCTAAAATTTGACAGTGAACAATCAAAGTAAAGAAACCACGATCGAACTTGTTAAAGAAGTCAACGTTCTTTAGGAAGGAAAGAGGCCAAGAATTACAACAGCTTATTAGCCAGAAACTATAAAGCTTGCCACAAAACAATTTTTACAAATTTAAAAAGAAAATTCGGGCCAAAATGAAATTCATTGAATGCTATCATTAGATTCCTGAAATTATCCAATTTTAAATTGACAATGATGGGTGGAAGTGGCACAACACAATATCTATCTCTAGAGATGGTAAATGGGCAAGATGAGTGAGATTTGGGTGGGATTTACTTGAAATTATAAAATATGGGTTAAATCCAAAGAGTCCTATATTGGCCATAGGATCAATATAGGTAAGACTAAAATAAGTTAGGATCAATATTTAAACTTGAAATTTTAAGTCATTTAAATAATATATAAACAATGTGCTATCAAACTAATAAAAGTCCCAAGTAAATCCCATTTATATCTATATTTGAATAGGGATTATTAGATATACTCCCAATTAGACCTAATTTCATATTTTTAATACTCATCTCACCCAAATTAAAGCTGGACATGAATACCCATCGGGTCTGGAACTTATTGCCACCTTTATCTATCTCTGTAGCTCAGTTGTCTATTTCTTTAATAATTCAACTCATGATGTTGAGCAAAACCATCCAAAATATGGTATAAGGATGGATGTAATGCTTATCACCACTTTGAACTACTTTACACATAGATTAGATGACATCCATCATTCATTAACTCTTTCTTTGGTATAGATCCAATCAAAAACACACACCACCGCAGTAACTCAAAAGAACCAATGCTGAGCATAGCATTTTGTGATCATTTCAAGTCTATACATTTTATTTGTGGCCACTGAGACGAATATATAGGTTTGAACATTTGAAACATCAAAATCTACATGCCAATATTAAGTTATTCTTAAATGTTGTCCAAGATAATTCTCAAAGATCCCAATTACTATCACAAATCATGTTTCCATGTACTCAATTAACTGAATGGTAAAAACTTTTGTCATTTGCACTAAACTAGACAGCAAAAGGACCAACAACACATGCACAAAACAATTAGATTGATGATACAACCAAACGTCACAGACAATCGTGAAAGAGCACAGCCTATGTGAAATGGCCTCTAACTATTCAAACAATAAATCACTAATAAATATGTAAACTTAAGCCTTCTGATACATTAAGTGTATAGCAAGTTGATGCAAGGTAAAATCTAATTATATTTTGCTTCAGGAGCACAAAATTGAAATGGATGAGGATGGTATTATTTGATTAATGTGTGATGTTGTGGTGATATTAATGCTAATGTATCTTTAAAGTGTATCTACAATTGCGTAACTTTATCTAGTGTTTTATGTTTCAATTAAAAATTTTCGTGATTTGTCACTTTCTTAATTTACTAGCATAAATTTTTTTTTTTTATGGAAATCTTCCTTTTCATTGCAACAAAATTCTAAAGTATGAGTAGATACAACTAGATGGTGGACTAAATGTATTTCACGATTAACTTTTGTTACAATACAATAGTTATAAATGATGCAGCATATCTAATATCATCAAAAGTAGATCTGAATTGATAAGGGGAGATGTTTTCATCCTTCAGACCTTGAAGTAGTAATTGGCACATACTCGAATCCTGCTTCATGTGGCTCATTACTGCATTTAGGCATGTATGATTTATTTTCTTCCCTCTATGTCACACACTTTTAATACAGGCTACCAAAATTAGCTTAAAAATAATTTGATCCAATTGATCAATATGAATGCAAATGTAATATTAGTACTTAATCTTGCCATATCCTTAAGCTTATATTTTGGACTTGAAGAGGAAAAAATTAATTCTCTTTTATTTTGACAATCATTACAACACACACACACTCTCATCTACTCAAATATTAGGATTGTCAAAATAAAAGAGATTAATTTTTCTATTTTTATGCGCATCTGTTAATTTTCATGCCTCTAAAGTAAAGTTATATAATTTAAGTAAAGCCTGCCTAAGATAGCCTAGCCTAAATATTTTTTTTTGAGTTCACTGGTCAATAAGAATACAAATGTAGCACCAGTATTTAGTTAGCCCGTATCCTAAGTTTAAATTATAGAATCTGAAGAGGAAAACAATTAACTAGCAGGGATTAATTATAGGATTTTTAACAATTAAAAGACAATGTATATTCTATACATTATATATTGTTGATAGTGTTTTCAACTTAGAGAGCTTCCAATTCCCCATTCTTTATTTTTCTAAACTTTTCAATGATTCTAATGACTTAAATTTATGCCTGTATTTTAGAACTCTAAAGAGTAAAACAATTCATTTTGTTAATTTTGGCAATACTGACCAAATAAAAAATAATTAAGAGTGGCGCATGTATGACTTATTTCTATACACGTTTGTTAATTTCTTCGCTGTAAGTCCCATAATTTAAATATAGGCAACCAAAAGTACCTTAAAAATTATTTGAGCTAATTTCTCAATATGAATACAAATGCATTACTATAATTTAGTTTGCCATATCTTAAACCTAAATTTTTGAACTTTGACAGGGAAAACAACGCATATCCTTCGTTCTGACAAACCTTACCAAATACATAAAAAAGTTAAGACTGATGTGTATATGATTCAATTTTTATGCACGTATGTTAATTTTCTTCCCTCTAAGTAAAGTCACATAATTTAAGTAAAGGCTACCAAAACTAGCCCAAAAATTATTTGAATTGATTGGTCAATGTGAATACAAATGTAGTACCACTATGTAGTTTGCCCTTATCCTAAGCCCAAATTTTAGGATCCTGAAAAGGAAAACAATTAATTATAGGGATAAATTTTAGAAATTTCAATAAGTAGAACACAACGCGTATTCTAATTTGATTAGATAATAGAAAAAATAATTCACCATAGATCTTAATTTTAGGACTTTTAACAAGGAAAAATACAAAAAACCATGATGGAGAGAATTGGTCCTTAGTTGTTGTTCAAACTATATGTCTGTTACTATATACTATTGTTATGGTCCAAAAATAAAAATAAAAATATAGTGATAATTGATTATCCATCTTATGTATCTATACTTTCAACCACTTCTATGTTTTCGCCATCCTTTTGTCTTAAAAAAAATTAAACTTAAAGCTGAAAGGTAGAGAATTTTTTTTTTGGAATCAAATTAAATAGTCCTACTTGCGCAAAAGTAAAATATTCTCTTTGATTCGTAGCCTTTTCTTACTTTTAAAAGAGTAAAAGAGTAGATACAAGAGTTTCAATTATAATTTTATTGCATTTTTTGCAAAATAATTGAAATTGTATAAATATATATTTTTTAATTTGAACAAGTATGTGGTACCTCGTTCCACATTGGAATAGCTAAGTAATATAAGTCAATGTATATGTTGAATCTAAATGCTCAAGTCCAATTTTGGAAATCAATTTTGGGTTAGTAAGGATAGAGCCCAAATAAGTAGATTTAACTACTAAAACTCTAGGTGTGAACTAGGTTTGCAGGCCCATGGTGTGATAGAAAGCTGGCTTTGATATCACTCTATCACACTCCAGGCTCGTAGGCCTCACATGCGGTTAGAGTTTAAGTCCAACTTGGAATATCCACACCTTGGGCCTGCAGGCTCGGCGTGCGACTTGAGTCTCAATAACTAAGTCCAACTTAGAATTTTCATTTTGACGTCAGCGAGGACAGCTAGAGTTTCAGCACTCAAGTTTAACTTGGGATATCTACAACCTAGACTTGCCCGAGTCCAACTTTGAATCTCTATTTTGGGTTAGCAAGGATGGCTAAGAGTCTCAAGATTCAAGTCCAATTTAGAATATCCATTTTGGGTTAGCAAGAATGAAGCCTAAATAGTTGGATTTAATTGCTAAGACTTTAGCTGCACGCTGGGCCTGTAAGCTTGGAGGTGACAAAGTATTTATATTATAATATTTTTTTATCTTTTTTATCAAATTAATTTAGTATTATATGTTTTCAGTTATCCACAATACCTGATTCTGTTTAACCGAATAAACCGCTAAATGAGTGTCGAATGCAGTAGCAAATTAGGCGAACTAGCAAAACTGATTTCAGAGAGGATATTGAATGAATGGATTGACCAATCTGTCCATGTCCACTCCTACATACTACCATTAAATTATATAGATACACATAGACAGCAAATAAGTCTGAAGCGGTGACGACTGACTTCTTGCCACCACGATATGTTGCCATTGCTTCTCAACCATGCATTTGTAGAAATTCCATTTGATTTTTTTTTTCAAGAAATCTGCTGTGGCAACAAAAAATTACCAAAAAAAAGGTAATTTTGCATAAGAAAAGTAGTACTGAAATTTAAACATTTTTTCTTAGTGGTTATGATCATAAAGAGTCTTATACTTCTTCAAGTACTTTTGGCGGGTTTGTCAACAGTAAGGATCCTATTCATTTTGTATCAAACTACCATTAAAATTTACACACACAGAAAAAAAAATCCGAATTTTCTATTTTTTTAGAATATTAATTATTGGATCTTTAGACATCGTTTGGAAAGTTTGTATTTTTCTTCGTCAAACCTACACAATTGTAGCATTTAATCAGTATTTGAAAATTCAAGTTTTATAGCCAAAAACAATAATAATAACAACCATCAGACTTGAATTGTGTGGTCTAAATCCAAATAAAGGGAAAAAAAAACATTGCGCGAACATTCAAGACTTGGGCAAATATAATATGGTTTGTTATTTAATAAAAAGATCAAACAAATGTTACGGAATATTTTTTAACCTTTCAAGATCTAGATGAATAGTGTCCAGGAAATTTAGGAATGTGCTATGTTTGATTTAGTGGGGGAAAATAAAAATTCTTTCGCAAGTTCAAGTATCATAGGCAATGGGAGAAAATAAAAGTCACTTCCTTGTTCCGCCAACTTACTCAACACAAGTAAACGGTGGCAAAGTTCTACTGGGATTTCACTAGGTAAACACTCCATAAGCTTTATCACGAGGAGTTACACATTGAAAAGACCAAAACAAATAGCAGTAGTCAATACATATCTAAAAGATAATCCGGCTATATTTTGGTCAAAAAAAGGTTATCTTATTAGTTCAATTTTTTTTCTTTTGATGTATATGGCCACCTTAAAATTTTAAAGTAGAGCTTGCTTAAAAATAAAGAAAAATATGGGATCAAGGACCACACAATTTGCAAAATGAAAATTGCAAAAAAAATTGGCTGATGAATCAATTATTATATTACATGTACAAATTTACCTTGTAATTATACAAATAGAATAAAAAATGTACAACTTGATTTAAATACACAATTTTGAGCGCATGACATTATAACGCTTCATGTTTTTATTTAGGGACAATTTTAGAAACCTCCTTGATATTTTTGATAATTTCACCCAACACCTTTGAGATTTTGAAAATTACATATACCTTCCCTAATATTTCTGTTTTTTAACAAAACTTAACTAAAAAATTACATATACCTAAAATGTTCTTATGTAACTAGTATTTAATCTATGTTCTCTAAACTAATTTTTATCTATCTCCTTTGCCATAAAACTTCCACTTCCCTACCATCTCCCCATCTCCTGCCACTTATTAAATTTTTCACTAATACCATTAAAATGTCTAGCTTTTTGTACTATTAAAGTCTTCAATCCAAAACAAAAAATTTAAGCCCTATTAAACTCAAAAAATTCAATTATTGCCATAATAAACATTGTCATCCTCATAATTCTGCCTATCGACCCCTAGCCAATCCCTTTCAAATGTTCAGGTTTCAACTTCTCAATAGCGAAATCAAAATTTGTTTTTTTTTTTTTTTTACAGAATTGTGTTTTAAGGCAAATTTGAGAATCCCACAGTAATGAGCAGATTGTGGTTTAGAGGCTATTAAATAATGAAAAAGAATGGCTAGGGGGGATGATAGAGTTTCTTTGGGTCTAATTTTGGAAGGTTAGGCGAGTTGGTGAGAGACAAGAAGAAGGGCCTACTAGATTTGGGAAGGAAAAGGAAAAAGAAAATGGTAGTTTTAAAAATTTTAATTTATTAATATGTTAAGGTAATTATGGTCATCTTTATTGCTAGGTGTTACAAGGTGTACATTTCGCACAAGGCACACACAAGTAATGGCACTAACAACACACTTTGCCTAGTCAGCCCACACAATCACACAGACAAACGAAGGCACAGAACACTTAGTTCGCAGGTAAAGTAAATAACACAGAGAGATACGGCCAAACAAGGCCAACCTTGTATATTATTCACCAAGAATCATACAAGGAATTTTTACAAACAGATGGTGTGCAGATTCACCAAGGATTCTCTCTCTTCCCTCAGTTTCTCTGTCTATCCGTCTATTTTTAATAAACATTGCGGCTGACAAGCCCAACAACTAGCCCATGTGGACGAATAGGAAATCACTGACTAGGATAACTGCCGGTCCAGTTGGCAAGGTGGTTGCCAGATTTCCAGGAACTGCCAACAACTGCCACAACCGTCTGCCAAGGCTTTGTCTGTCCGCGCACCGTTGCCCAGCTTCGCACGCATCATCGTTACTGCCTCAGCAACACTCGTACGCGTCGTTCCCACTCAGTTGGAGCATCACGCTGCCTGCCAGCCTTGTCCGTCACTGACCAGCGAACGCCCAGCACGTCCGCACGACATCGTTCCATCCGGTTCCCATTGTCCGGGCATCGTTCGTCACCAGCTCGTAACGAATGTGCCTTCAGGTCTCAAGCCACTCCATCGCATACGGGTAATGCACAACATAACTCTATAGGGACACCTCGTTCGGGACTTAGTATAGCCAACTTCGGTTGCCCAGCACCGTGGTTGGAAGCTCCCATGCCAACCCCGAAGTCGGTCACTGTAGCACTCGGCCAATCCTTCCCCCCTATAGTAGTCTTGGCAAAAACACTCTAAGTGACAGCAGTAGACATACTTTTTCTCTGCGAAAGGGAAAACCCATAAGCCACCCTAGCCTTCACTTCTCGGGCTCATTTTGCATAGCATGGATGTTTACCAGATTACCCAAGGATCCAAATCCTTTTAGCTCGATTTGCACGAGTCCGTTCTGGCATCGCACACTTTCGCACGAGATCGGCCCTCTGTTCCGCGTGACTGGCCAGCAAGGCAGTGCGACTACACTGTGACTGTCCAACGCCAGATTGCCTAGCTCACTCAAGCAACCTTACGGGCATTCTTCTAAGTGTCTTTCGGCATGTTCTTGGTAACTCGTACCTCCGGCCTTCATAATTGACTCGTGGCCAGGCCGAATGGCCACGGTCGTTCACTGTCGTTTAGGGAAATCGGTCAAGGGGCTAACAAACCTCCCCCACCAGAAGAAGTTGACGCCCTCGTCAACTTGCCTTTCCTCCTCAGGTTCTTCCTGTACTCGTTGATTTTGTCCTCAAACTGCCACAAGGTAGTATCCCGTTCCCAATTAGCATCCAACTCTGATTCTCCCTTCCAGTGAATTAGGTAGTCCACCCGTCTGTTCTTCTTGCTTGTTCTCATTTCCCTGTGATCCAGCATTGTTTGAACCTCTTTGTTAAACTGTTGTCGGATCAATGGTGGTGCACGCTTTGCTTGCTTCCTGCCTTCATCAAGCTCATCTTGGTGAAACGGCTTCAGGAAACTTACATGGAAGATCGGTTGAACTTTTAATCTGTCGGGCAGCTTCAATCGGTAAGCTGCACGGCCAACTTTCTTTACCACCTCGAACGGTCCATCATACTTTAGCACCAGGCCTCGGTGGATTGTCTTACTGTGGATTTTCTTCTATATCTGTGGGGTCAGTTTCAGTATCACTTGATCCCCTACCTGGAACTCAACATCCCGTCTTTGTTGGTCCGCATTTCTTTTCATCCGCTGTTGTGCCATTAGCAAGCTATCCCGGGCTTTCTCAACAAGCTCTTGCTTCGCACGGGCAAACCGATGTGCTGACGGGCAACTGCTTCCTTCTTAAAGCGCCACTTTATTTGGGGTCCGTGGCTGTTGTCCGTTCACCAACTCAAAGGGACTTAGCTTCGTTGCGGATGATCGGTGCAAGTTATAACAAAAATGTGCTGCATCCAGCTACTCCACCCAATTTTTCTGACTGGCAGTTACGTAATGCCTCAAGTATTCTTCCAGCAGGGCATTGATTCTCTCCGTCTGACCGTCAGTCTGTGGGTGAGAAGAAGTTGAAAACTTCAGTTCTGAACCCAACAAGGTGAACAATACCATCCAGAACCTTCCAGTGAATCGAGAATCCCTATCACTCACAATATCTTCAGGCAACCCGAAGTATTTAACAACATTTTTGAAGAACAAATCAACAGAAACGTCAACTGGACATGCATTAGGCGCGGCCATAAACACAGAATATTTAGAGAATCGGTCAACAACAACAAAAACAGAAGTCATACCGTCCACCTTAGGGAATCCAGAGATGAAATCCATCGAGACCAACTACCACGGTCGTTCTGGAATTGACAATGGTTGTAACAACCCAAGTTCCTTTTTTCTCTCTACTTTGTCTTGTTAACACACGAGGCACGTTTTAACGTATGCTTCCACATCCTCTTCCAACTTTGGCCAGTAAAAGCTTCGCAACAACAGGGCCCTCATTCGGTTGACTTCCGGGTGACTAGCCCAAGGGACGTCGTGGGTCTTCTTCAGTAGTTGTCTTCTCAGTCTGCCACCAGTTTGTACATATGCACGTCTGCCTTTGGCAAAGAGTAATCCATCCTCCAGCCAGTATCTACGGACTTTGCCCTCACTCACTTGGGCAACCAGACTTTGGTATAAAGGGTCGTTCGGGGCATACAGCTTGATTCGATCCCTGAAGTCAGATACTACTGACTCAATAGCAGCTACGTACGTCTCCACCTGTTTCCGACTCAGGGCATCAGCCACAGCATTTTCCTTTCCCGGCTTGTGCATCCATTCGAAGTCAAACTCCGCCAGGAACTCCTGCCACCGAGCCTGTTTAGGTGTGAGCTTCTTCTGAGTTTTGAAGTACGTATTTGCTACATTATTGGTCACAACCACAAACTTGGTTCCCAGAAGATAGTGCTTCCACGTTTTCAAACAGTGGACAACAGCTAGTCATTTCCTTCTCATGCGTGCTATACCTCTGCTCGCAGTCCTTCAATTTTAGGCTTTCAAAGGAAATAGAGTGCCTATGTTGAGCCAAAACACTTCCAATTGCCCGGTCAGAAGCATCTGTATATACTTTCGAATGGCTTTGCGAAGTCTAGAAGTTGCAACACAGGCGCTAAAGCCATAGCTTCTTTCAACTTAGCAAAGACCTCTTCACAGTCTTGGTCCCATGCTCACTGTCTTGTCTTTCTTCAGCAGGTCTGTTAACGAGGTGACCAGCTTAGAATAGCCCTTTATGAACCGCTTGTAGTAATTCGTCAAGCTTAGGAACGATCTCAACTCAACAACCTTCTGAGGTGCGTTCCAGTCAATGATAGTCGAGATTTTCTTCTGATCTATCAAAATTCTGCCATTGCTAACAACATGGCCAAGGAAAGTGATCTGCTCCTTGCAGAACTCGCACTTCTCCTTCTTCACGAATAATTTGTGTTCCCTCAATCGGCTGAACACGGCTCTCAGATGCACAACGTGATCAGTTAGGGACTCTGAGTATACAACGATGTCGTCCAGGTACACAACGATAAACTTATCCAAGAAGTCGTACAAAACATCGTTCATCAACCTACAAAATGTAGCAGACACGTTTGTTAGACCAAACGGCATTACAAAAAATTCAAAGGATCCGTACCGAGTTACAACAGTAGTCTTCTCCTCATCCCCCTCAGCAATTCGGACTTGCCAGTAGCCGGACCTCAAGTCAATCTTGGTGTAAAAACGGGCTTTTATCAACCTATCGAACAAGTCGTACACATTAGGAATTGGGTACTTATTCTTGATAGTTAGTTTGTTTAGAGCCCGATAGTCCACACAGAATCTCAATGACCCATCAGCTTTCCTCTGGAATAGGCCCGGGGCACCAAACGGAGCCTTTGACGGCCTTAGCGACTTGCTTTCCACCAGCTCGTCCAGTTGGCGTCTCAACTCTGCCAACTTTATTGGGGACATCTGGTAAGGAGCCTGAGCCGGTGGTTTAGCTCCTGGGACTAACTCGATCTTATGATCCACAGCTCTTCTTGGAGGTAGTCTTTTTGGCAACTCCGCAGGCATCACGTCTGCGAACTCTTCCAACACTTTCCCAATCTCATCAGGGACTTCTTGGTACACGTCCGACTTGATCTCTACCAAAGCTGCAAGGTAGATAAGTTCGCCATCCCACATGCTGGATTTGTGATACCAGAGACCTTTTGGTCAATGGCCTTTTGAGAGATTGTGTAACATGTAGAAAGTTAAAGGACTAATTAGCAAATTCCATGATTTTGACTTTATCCCCAAATGAATTAGGTTTCTCACCATTTTCTATTCTTCTTCTCCTTGGTTTTCTCTTTCACTCTCTAAAGATCTTCCACCCCTCCCATTGAAAGAGAACATTGAAGGCCACCATTCTCCAAAAGAAGTAAGCTAACAATCCCTTTGATTCTTTCAACCAAGGTATTTATTTTCTCAAAGCTAATTTCTTTTCTTAGTTTTGCTATGTGATGTCGGTGGTAGAGTGAGTAGTGAATGTTTCTTGGTTGGATACCATTTGATGATTTTATCCCTTAACTTGATGTTTGGTTGTGGTAGTGTAAGTGCTTGTGAGTTATGATGGATGTGTGAGGTGGGTGAGTTAGAGATTTGAAGAATTGGGTATGAGACTTTTGTAGATCTTGTATGATTTTGAGAATGATTCATGAAATATGTTGCTTATGATGTTAAGATAGTGTTTTCCTACCTTGTTATGTCATCTTGAGGTTGTCTTGTTGTTTGGATCGAGTGAGAAGATAATGAATAGTGTTGGAAGTGTTTTTGAGCTGTTGCAGGTCATTTTGGCTCGTTTCTAGTGCCATCCGCGGCCCCATCCGCATCGCGGAATGATCGAGCCAACTTTCTGGGCTGATCGGCGGCACGATCTGCGCCGCGGATCAAGCCGTGGGTGCGAGCCGCGGGCCGAGCCGCGGCCGCGGCTCAGCACTATTCACCCACGGCTCACTTTCTGTTGTGAGCTGGGGTGGACGTTCCTTGACTCGCGGGCGCGGATCGTTTTAGTTTTCTAGTGAAGTTGTCCTTTTGTCTTTTGAGTAGAATTTGAATTTGGTTATGTCTCCTTGATAGAATTAGAGTGTAATTTGGGTGTTTATTGTGTGTTATAGGCGACGAAGGACCATATCCCTACTCGAACTACCTAAATTAGTCTTGGAGTGAGGTAAGTAGTATTTGATTCTCTTTGCTTTTGAAAATGCACTTTGATGATAATAAATGATTTGAAGGATATTTTCTCTATATTAATGGGCTTATGATTGGTTATATTGGTTTTGTTATGAAATGAGTATATGTGGTTTAAATAATCGTTTGAATGAGTATACGCTTGAACTCTTGTATGTGAAATGATTATATGACGGGACTAATTCCTTAAAGTAGTAATGGTAGCAAGTTATTTTGAACCGTACAACCGGATTATAGTTAGTCTTGAACCGCACCAATCGGGTGATAGTTGGTTTTGAAACGCGTTAATCCGGGTTATAGTTAACAACTGAAATTCCAGAGTCATGTGTCCACTAACTACTTGAGCTCTCTTTTTCTTTGAATTGCATTATGTGACGTTTGAATATGTATGATTTATAACGTGACCACATGTTATGATGACTATGACTTTGATTTTGATTTGGAAATGTATCTACGTATGAATAACAAACTTAAACTCCAAAGAGAATCCTTTACTACTTATTAGGTGATTGTATCACTCACATTTTTTGTTTAACCCCACAGGTGATGAATTTATTGAAGGTGATTGAAACGATTTTTGGGCCTCATAGTCTTAGTTGGGATAGGCATGAAGGAGGTTATTTTTTATAGTATTGATGTATAGCCATTTTTTTGTATGGATTAAGGTTATACATTTCTTCCCAATTATTTTTGTTATTAGGGAAGAAAATTATAACGAATATTGTATATATTTTGATGATGAATGAAATGAATTTTTTTGGACATCCTGGTATTTTGGAGCCTTATGTTATGATTAGACAATAATTGTTTTGATTTAGCCTTGTGTCCTAACTTAACTTAGGGCATGGCGGGTGCCACGTCTCGGGTACGGGGCGTGACAGGAATTCCACTTGCATTGCGAACATCACGTTACTGGACTTGTTCCCGTTTTGTTTTGGCGACTTGGCTGCCGGCACGAACCCAAGGTAGCGGACATCATCTACCTATGACTCCGTCCAAGTGAGGAATTGGATATATCCGGTTTGCTGCCATGAAATCCTTGCCAAGGATCAATTCGAAGTCATCCAAGGGGCTGGCCATCAGGTTGCACTCTCCCTTCCATGGCCCCAGTTCCAACTTCACCGTAGCCATTCCCACACAAGGTTTTGCTTCAGAGTTGACTGCCTTCAACTTGAAGCCCATATCCTTAAGTTCCTAGCCGAAGACGATTTGCCAGTCTTTCGGTCATACAACTGTGCGATCCTCCCGTATCCATTATCGCCAGCATCTGGTTGCCATTCACAGCAACCTGCACATAAAGCAAACTGTTATAAAACACTTGGGCATCCGTTCCTGTGATTGCATTCAGGAACTACATAGGGTTGACTCTTGCATCTAGGCACACTTGTTGGTTGCCAGTGTCCTCAGCGACCACTACACCAACATTCTGCTCTCTCTTGGGAGAATTTCGAGCCAAGTGAGGGCCACGACAAATGTAACAGCCATCTTTCTTAAGGCTAGAAGTCTGCTTCTCTTTTGAAGTCGAAGTCCCACTTGACTCAGTGGTAACAACAGTCTGTTGTTTCTTCTTCGTCTTCTTAGCAAACTTCCCACCCTTCTGATCCTTCCTTTTGTCCTTGCCTTTATCCTTCTTCTTTTCGCTAGTGAATCCCATGGACTTGAAATCCACTAACTTCTCGGCAGCAGCAAGGGCCTGAGAGACGGTCTGAACATTCTAACGCCTTAATTCGGTCTGAGCCCACGGTTGAAGTCCATACAAGAACGTATACAGCCTGTCTTCCTCTGACATTTCCTGCACGTCCAGCATAAGGGTCTGGAACTCTGAGACATACTCGTGGACACTCTTGGTATGCTTCAGATTCCACAAAGCATCTCGTACTTTTCATGAAATGTTGGTGGGAAGGAATTGCTTCTTCAGTTCCTCCTTCAACACCACCCAAGTCTCGATTTTTGGTCTGTTCACATCAGACTGGGTGGTTCTCCACCACAATTTCGCATCCCCAGCAAGGTACATGGATGCAGTGGAGACTTTCTCCATCTCTGGGATATCAACTGCCACGAAATACTATTCCAAGTCCCTAAAGGAAGTTCTCCAACTCTTTGGAACTCCTTGTTCCTTGGAAAGATTTCGGTTCTGGGACTTTAACTTTCCCCTTTGAAGCCTTTAGGACACCCTCTGCATTCGAAGAACCCACTGCCTTTTTCAGCATAACAATCTCAGCCTTCAGATTGTCTATCTCGGTCTTGGAAGAATCCACTTCTTCTTTCAACGAATTAGTACTTTTAGGGGTCAATCGTTGAGACAACTCCTCGATCTGGACGGTTGAAGCATTAACCGTGTCTCTGATGTTCATCAGAACTTGGATCAAGTTGAATCCTTCTGGTATATCTCCCAACCGAGTCACCAGATCATCAAACGCATGCTCAGTTCGCTGCAAGCGTTCTTGGACGGAATTACCATGTCCAACCATCATTACACGCAAAGATAGGACAACAAGATTCACTGAATCGAGGGTCTTAACTTGCTCTGATACCACACTGTTACAAGGTGTACGTTTCGCACAAGGCACACACAAGTAATGGCACTAACAACGCACTTTGCTAGTTAGCCCACACAATCACACAGACAAACGAAGGCACAGAACACTTAGTTCACAGGTAAAGTAAATAACACAGAGAGATACGGCCAAACAATGCCAACCTTGTATATTATTCACCAAGAATCGTACAGGGAATTTTTACAAACAGATGGTGTGTAGATTCACCAAGGATTCTCTCTCTTCCCTCAATTTCTCTGTCTATCTGTCTATTTATAACAAACATTGCAGCTGACAAGCCCAACCGCTAGCCCATGTAGACGAATAGGAAATCAGTGACTAGGATAACTGCCGGTCCAGTTGGCAAGGTGGTTGCCAGATTTCCAGGAATCGCCAACAACTGCCACAACCAGTCTAGCCAAGGCTCTAGTCTGTCTGCGCACTGTTGCCCAGCTTTGCGCGCATTATCGTCACTGCCTCAGCAACACTCGTACGCGTCGTTCCCACTCAGCTGGAGCATCTACGCTGCCTGCCAGCCTTGTCCGTCACTGACCAGCGAACGCCCAGCACGTCCGCACGGCATCGTTCCATCCGGTTTCCATTGTCCGGGCATCGTTCGTCACCAGCTCATAACGAACGTGCCTTCAGGTCTCAAGCCACTCGAAACCCACAGCTCAACATACCGACCAGGGACACAGCTTACTCGGTCACATCCCACTCGATCCGTGCATGGCTGTCTTCCGTTCACCGACGGCCAGCTTCATCGCATACGGGTAATGCACAACATAACTCTATAGGGACACCTCGTTCGGGACTTAGTATAGCCAACTTCGGTTGCCTAGCACCGTGGTTGGAAGCTCCCGTGCCAACCCCGAAGTCAGTCACTGTAGCACTCGGCCAGTCCTTCCCCCCTATAGTAGTCCTGGCAAAAACACCCCAAGTGACAGCAGTAGACACACTTTTTCTCTACGAAAGGGAAAACCCATAGGCCACCTTAGCCTTCACTTCTCGGGCTCATTTTGCACAGCATGGATGTTTACCAGATTACCCAAGGATCCAAATCCTTTTAGCTCGATTTGCACGAGTCCGTTCCGGCATCGCACACTTTCGCACGAGATCGGCCCTCCGTTCCGCGCGACTGTCCAGCAAGGCAGTGAGACTACACTGTGACTGCCAAATGCCAGATTGCCTAGCTCACTCAAGCAACCTTACGGGCATTCTTCTAAGTGTCTTTCAGCATGTTCTTGGTAACTTGTACCTCCGGCCTTCATACTTGACTCGTGGCCAGGCCGAACGGCCACAGTCGTTCACTGTCGTTCAGGGACATCGGTCAAGGGGCTAACAATAGGGGAGGTCAATGTAAATTTTGAAACCTCAAGAGTGATAAATGAAATTGTTAGAAACCTCATGAAGGTTTTTGAAGTCATCCCTTTTATTTATCATGAACAATTTGAACCAATCAAACAAAATTTCATGTATTTCAGGAAAGTCTAGTTCATTTTTAACCTAGTTCCCCATTTTTAGCTCTCTTACATCTGTAACAAACATTTTCTACCTTTTTTTTTTCTTTTCTTGGACCAAATTTTGTGCCTCCAATTCGAAAAGATAGAAAATACAGCAGTGAAAGAGGCACCAATCCTAAAACATAAAGAGCAAAAGCCAAAATTTTCCCAACACAAGCTTTAGCAATATAGACAAGAAGTTTATATTTTTCTTCCTGATGCCAACATAATTGTAGGATTTAATCAGTAGTCCAAGCTGCACATTTTCTTCCCAAAAATAATAATAACAACAACAACTGACTTATCAAACTTGAGCCGTGTGGTCTCAATCCAAATAAAAGTAAAACACGTCATGGGGTAGAGTTTGTCTTTTTTTTTTTTTATGAGAAATTTCTCAGGCTAAACGTCAGAAACTCTTTTTCTTCACATTACGTAATTATATATCCAAACTCATTATTCATGTTTAAATTTGAACTTTCAATTCGAAGTACTAGTATAAATACATGTAACTTTATACCTTCTCCATCATTGATTTCAGCTTTAACTTAGAGAAGCAAAAAGATATGATGCTCCTCATGAATCTTTCAGTTTTCTTTATTCTTGCATCCATTTTGTTCTTTATCTTATTGTTCAAATGGCTATATTCTTTTTCTATAACGCTAAAAAAGGTACCACCATCTCCTCCAAAGCTTCCAATAATTGGAAATCTTCACCAACTTGGGTTGTATCCCCACCGCTCACTCCAAAAATTTTCTGAAAAATATGGTCCGCTAATGCTTCTCCATTTGGGGAGCAAGCCAATGCTTGTTGCATCATCAGTTGATGCAGCTCCGGAGATCATGAAAACCAATAATCTAGTCTTTTCAAACAGGCCAAAATTAAGCATCCCTGATAGACTGCTCTATGGCTCTAAAGACGTAGGGTTTGCACCTTACAGCGAGCATTGGAGGCAAGCAAAAAGCATATGCGTTCTTCAGCTTTTGAGTAACAAACGGGTTCAGTCTTTTTGATGTGTTAGAGAAGAAGAGACTTCATTAATGATCAAACAAAATTGCGCTCCTTCTCCTTCTTCTTCTTCATCTTATTCCTTGATAAATTTGAATGATATATTTTTCACTCTTACAAATGATGTAATTTGTAGAACTGCCTTGGGGAGGAAGTATGGTAATCTAGAAAATGGAAGAAAGATTATGACAATTCTTGAGGAGCTTATCAATTTAATGGGTGTTTTTGATACAGGGATTATATTCCTTGTCTTGGATGGATAAATCGACTTTATGGTTTGGACTCTAGAGTGGAGAGGGCATTTAAAGAGATTGATGATTTTTTGGAGAATGTTATTGAAGAGCACGAGAAAAGAAGGAAAGGATCAAGGGATGAAACTCCAAGAAACTCAGACTTTGTGGATATTTTGCTCGAAATTGAAAATATTGAACGGATATTTTGAAAGCTCTCATGCTGGTAAGAATATTTTTATCCCTTTCCCTTTTACGTGCGCACAAACACACAGTAGTAACTGTTAACTTATTTCATGCAAAAGTTAGAATTGCATTTTAGTGACAACAATAAGCATGATATAAAGTGAAAACATTGATGAACTGCATGTATGAATTTTAATTTATGATATGACTATGGTATGCTAGCATATGTTAAAGAAAAATATTATAGAATAATTCATCTATGGTATTTATTAGAAAACCATTTAGTTCTTCATTTTTTTTACTTTTCAATTTTGCTATCATGGATTATATGCTCTTTTAATTTGTGCTTCCTTAATTAGGACATGTTTGCTGCTGGAAGCGAGACAACACATACGCTCATGGTGTGGACAATGGCAGAACTTATAAAAAACCCCAAAATCTTGGAGAAATTGCAGATTGAGGTGAGGCAAGTAGCCCTAGGGAAATCAGAAGTTACTGAGGATGATTTAGTCAAAATGCAATATCTGAAATTGGTGATAACTGAAACTTTACGACTTCATGCTCTTGTTCCATTACTTGTTCCTTGAGAATCAACTCAAAACATCAAAGTAATGGGCTATGAGATATCGAAAGGCACACAAGTATTCGTCAATGCTTGGGCAATTGGAAGAGATCCACTGTTATGGAGAATCCTGAGGAGTTCCGGCCAGAGAGGTTTTTGAATAGCACAATTGATTTTCGAGGTTTGAACTTTGAGTTAATTCCATTTGGCTCTGGTCGACGGAGTTGCCCGGGTGTCAGCTTTGCCATGGCCATTAATGAGCTTGCATTAGCAAAATTACTACAGAAATTTAACTTTGCATTACCTGGTGGAGCAAAACCCGAGGAAATGGACACGACTGAAGCTCCCGGTATCACAATCAATAGAAAACTTCCTCTTCTTCTTGTTGCATCTCCATATCTAGTATGTTGTGTGGAGTCATTGTGTATTCTCTGAGTTATTGCCACTTTGCATGCTCAAAATAATGGGTGTCTTGGAATTTGAGAATATCTTGGTGTCAAACTTTATTCAGTTCAAATAATAATATTTAATTTGTTCTTAAGTGAGCTTAAATTTCTCAAATTTCTCTGAGATTTATGACTTGTTTATAATAGTTTCTGATTTTTATAAAAACTGATTCGAGAAAAGTTGAAAATCAGTTTCTCATAATTTTAGCTTAAAAAATTTAAAGATATAGTAAAAAAAAAAAAAGCAGTTGAGAAAATCACAAATTAAATTTTAAAAAAATCAGAAGTTAAAATCAAGTAGAATAAAGTTATTGAGAACAGATCCTTACTTACCGAAGAGATGGTTTCTCTCCTTTGGTTGTCTCGCCTCATCAGCCTTAAACTTGTTATACTTCTAGCACCAAAGCTTCTATTTCTTGCCACTTCACCTGATTACTAGCTAAACGGTAATTCGTCAACATAAATTGAGCACTTGAGCAACACATTAATCTTACATAATGATTAAAAGACAATTTAATTATTTAGTGCAAGAATTAGCATTCAACTTCTAATTAGACCAAAGTGGTCTAACTATTTAATAGAAATTTAGATATAGAACCTCTCGCACGTAGAAATTTTAGGGTGCAAATAGTCGAAAAACCATGAATAGCAAAGTAGTACTGGAATAAAACCATGCCCGGTTCTGTTTTATTTTGGAATCAAACAAAATATTTAAACAATTGAAGGACTGAGAAACCAAATCGTCCGCGATCTACTCAGCCAATGGTTGTTTTACCACCTATGGTGCAAGGGCCACTTCGCTTAGATGCCATGGAAAGTTTGCTCCACATAACAAAAATATCCCTCATCATCTCCACAATCCCATTTACAATTTTCTGTCTCTATCTTCTCTTGTTTTTGCTTTCCATCACGAATTACCTCTCTCCTTTTTAATCCCCCAATTTTATCATCCTCACAAGCTCATTTACAATTTGGTATTTTCCCCTTGTTTTTTTCACTTTTCTTTCACAAATTACCTCTCGCCTATGTTAGTTGCCATTAATCTTTCTTTCCTGGCAACCATAACTTGCTTGATAGCGCTACACCGTGAAGATGCAACCCAAATTCCCGCCTGGCGACCAACTTGTCACAAATGAATACTAATGTTTTGGATCTATTAGGCAACTATTATTGTTCTACTTTTCTATTCGATATTTGTTTTCTTAAAGTCACATGCTGCGATGGATTAAGAGAAGCCTAGAGAATTTGAAAGGAACTAGTTGATAAATTACTAAGGCTGGAGAGAATATTGTCTTCCATTTACATGAACGTCTGATTGAAGGACAGAAGTATTTCCACGTGTTTGTTAGGCCTAGTAATCTATTAATGTTACTGTTAGCCTATTGCATGTATTTATGACGAAAGGTAAGGGGAATTTGTAAGGATGATGAAATTGGGGGATAATATGCGAGGAAAAGTGAAAAGAAGGGGGAGAAAGAGATGGGAATACAAAATTATAAATGGGTTTGTGGGGATGATGAAGTTGGGAAAGTATATCTTGCATTTAGTGAGAGAGTTTAACCATTAGAGATATTTTTGTCATATTGAGCAAAATTGCTCCGGATATAAGCCATAATATAAACCCTTTAGATTTATGTTCTTATTTTTATGTCACGTTGTTGAAACTAGAGCAAGAGCAAGACGAGAGAATTCAAAGGGAGCCAAAGGTTGAAAGAGAGAATGTCAACCTTAAGCATCGTGGGAGTAAAAATAACAATATTAAATCTCAATTAATGGGTCATAGCATCTGATTTTGGGTAGAGTTTATGTTTACGGTTTTTTTATAGTATTCTTGGATGAAAATTATATTGGATATATGAATCTATTGAGTATTTGGGGATTTAGGGTTTGGAAGTTTTATTGAAGTTTGATTAAATTTGATTTATTATAAAGAGTTGGATTTAATGTTCAACATTCTGATGATAATTGTGTTCAAGCTCAAAATTATCCGGCGACAATAGTTGCAATATAAATTAGTCATGTTATTAGATGGTTGATTAACAAAAAATGAAATAAAGGGAAAACGAAAAAAAAAAAGATGCCAAACGTAGTGTTATAAATGAATTGAATCAAACTAAACTTTAAAGCTGTTGGACTCGAATCAAACTAAACTTTAAAGCTGTTGGGACTCGAATCGAAATTTTGAACTTGAAATCGAATTCGAACTTGAACTTGAACTTCATACGAGATTAAAATTTGAGTTCAAGTTTGATTAAAGTTTACTTTCGATGGTATTGAGTTTGATTCAAAACCTTGAGTTTTTTTATATTATTTTATTAATAATATATGTATTTTTATATAAAATATAATTATTTTGTTAAAAAAATATTATTTTATATAAAATAATATTGTATATTAAATAAAATATTAAAATATTATTCGAGCCTTATCATGCCCAACTTGAGTTGAATATATATAAGTTCGATTTCAATTCGGCAATATAAGTAAATTCTACTTTTTGTTGGAGTTCAATTGCCAAGGGTCGATTCGTTTATAGCCATAGTCAAACGTCCTAGACGAGATTGCATTGGCCGGGAGCTTTGTCCATGCTGGATAATTGACTTCTTAGCATTGACATGCGGGCTGGGTTCAGGCTGAACATTTAGAATCGAGCCAAATTATTATTTGGAGCCAGTTAGAGTAATTTTTTGTCCGGCTCTCGCGTGGATATTAGATACCAGTCAATTTAGAATATGTATAATTGCTTTAAGTTTAAAATTATGTTTATTATGGTATTTTATAGGCGACAACTGTATCTTGAGTCAAGACCATCTGAATTAAGTGATATTCCTCGGAATCTTTGGTTCACGTAAGTGGTTCTTTTTCTCTTCTATATTTTGGGTAACTCTTTTACTTTATTTTTTCCAAACAGTCAACTTGTATTTGCATTGAGTGAAAGAAATATACAAAATTTATTTACAGCTTAGGGCAACTACCCTTTACAATTCATGGATTTCGAAGAATCCATGCTGGAAAGCAATCTTTCCATTCAACATCTAATTGAAGATCAATAGCACACTTTGCTATTCTAGTAGTAATACCAATTTGATCTTTACTCACAAAATGAAATGAGCAGGCATCAAACATAAACTGTAGAGCTTTGATAGCCTCTAATACGACAGCTGCATGGACTTGGTGTTATTCATTCTTATCTTCTCAACGATGGGTGAAAAGCTGTCTTCGATACAGACATTTCTCCATCATTCCATATTAGCCCCGATTAGTGCATACATAATTGCCTCAGCATCAGCCAAAGGTTTAGCACTATCCTTGTCATCCCTTAATGCCCACACAGCCTTGACACTTCCCTCCGCATTTCTCGCAATGAGACCATAACCAGTTCGTTTCTTACAATGGTTAATTGCAGAGGCTACCGAGAGTGTGACTGAATATGAAGGTTGGCTATCATTTTCTCCTTGCGTTATGTTCCTTGTTGCAATGCTGCACTGCTCCACCTGCTGTGAATGCTGCTGGTCAAATTCACACCACTCCCTAACTGCTCTTTGGACGACCTGGTACTCCTGTGATCTGTCTTGCTGAAATTGCCACTTGTTCCTTGATTTCCATATATGCCCCAACAAATAACAGGTCACCTCAATATGTTGCTTCCCTTCTTTTCTCGTCCTGCAAAAGAGAAACAAATGCTCGATAGACTCAATTTCCTCCCCACACCTATGACAATTTGGATCACCTGCCCTTGTTCAGTTGACCAAAAGTTCATTCACTGGAAGTGATCTGTTAAAGAAACTTCCAAATAAAGCGTTTCACTTTATGCTTGATCTGCATTTTCCACAGAAAATTCAAACACTTAGGAGCTTGACTCTCTCTACTGCTCTCAGCTTTATCCACATCCAAACAATTCTGCGCAGCTTCCAACCTCTTGGCTTCATCATACCCAGATTTCACTGTGTATATATCAGAAGAATCAAATTTCCAAAAATATCAGTCAGGCTTCCTGCTTAGACTGATGGGAGTGTTTAAAATTTTCTTTCATCCTCAGGATTGAATAAGTTATTGATCAAGCTTCTGTTCCAGTTAAAATCACGCATTAACTGGCTCACTTTTTGAAACTCACATCCTTGTGGCATTTCAGAAGTTACTCTTCCAGTCCTACCTTCACCCAACCAGCTCTCCTCCCATATGTTAATTAAGGATCCATCTCCCGCTCTCCTTCACAAACCCTGCTGCAGTAGAGATTTTGCACTCAAAACACTCTACCAGAACCACGAGTCACTATCCTTCCCCGTACATCCAGTGGGGACGATTTGGGAAAATACTTGCATTTCAACACTTTATTGACTAATTAGATTTGGAGAAGTGATCATCCTCTAAAGCTGTTTTGCCAACAAAGCACTGTTCTGGTAATACAGACTTCTATATCCTAATCCACCATTCTCTTGTGATTGAGTAAACTTTTTCCAACTTATGACCTGCATTTTCTTTCCAGAATCCGTGTTGCCCCACCAAAACTTTGCCATGGGGAGCTCAACTGCTTGCATAAGCTTTTTGGAATCTTGAAACATGCCATTGTATATACAGGGAGGACCATTGCTATGGATTTGAGCAGAACTTCCTTTCCAGCAGTACTTAACAATCTGGATCTCCATCCTTGTAGCCTTTGAATGACCCTGTCTTTGACAAAGCTGAACCGTTGATGTTTTGTTCTGGTAATCACCATGGGTAGTCCCAAGTAATTAGCTTGGGAGCATGGTTCAAAGTCGCGGACTCGGTCGCGGTCGCGGCGTGTACCGTTCCACATCGGACTCGGGATATCGGTCGCGGTCTCGGCGAGACGCATATTTTAAAATAATTTTTATTTTAAAAATTATAATAATCAGTCAAAATATAAAACATACTAAACAAAAATAACTAAAAAAATTAGTCTAGAAATTTTTTTAAAATGTACTATTTTTATCGATATAAAAAAAGTATATATCTTTAAGCATTCAACGTAATGCTATCACAAATAAAATCAAAATAGTACATAACATAATTTTAAAAGTAAAAATTGTAAAATAGAAGAGTAGTTAAAAGACAATTTTTTAAAACATGCCCATGTTTTATAATTGTTTCTTGGAAAATTTGAAAATAAAAATTTCACAAATTTGTATTGTTTCTCAAAGGAATTGAAAATAAAAATGTTAGGAGACATTTGTTTGTGATGCAGCATGCCCATCTTATATGACTAAAAATCTTGTGTGTTGATTGTTAAAAAAAAATTAAATTTTTTATTTTTATTTCCAAATCTAAACTAATTTCCTATTTCTTTTTCTTAATGAAAACCCTAATTCCTTTTTCTTCTTTTTTCTCTAATGCCCACCGCCTCCCTTTCTCTTATGCTAATTCCCGCCCCTCCCTCCTCCCTGTTCTCTCCCTCTCCTCTCCACCCAGCACCCACACACCAACCACCATCCACCACCCATCACCTCCCTCTCCTCTCTGTCTCTCCCCTTAAGATATTCTACTTAAAGGTCTATCTTCCTGAAAAGGAGACGGCAAATCTTGTACCCCCACCCAAAGGCCTCGGGCTTTTGCACACTAGAGGTATGCAGTGCTGGAAGCCATTGACGGAGAGAGAACAAAGGCTTCCTTGATTGAACTAAGGCGGAGTTTTTTCAGTTAGTTCTTCCCCAAGTTCTTCTAGCCATCCTTAAACTTCAAACTACTTCACCATCTCAGATTAGTTAGGTCAATTGAAGTAGGTGGCCAGAAGCCTTGAGGAGAGTTAACAACCTGGGCTTTGAAGATCTATGTATAGCTAGAGTTGCGTTTCATTCGACTCGGTTGCGACTCAGACGACTCGGCTTCGACTCGGCCGATTTTCTTTGATTCGGGAACAACTCGGTACGAGTCAATCGATTTTCGGCGAGTTCTCGCGAAGTCTCCCGTCTCTGAGTAGTATCGGAGCGGCCTCGGACCGGAAGCTTCCGATCCGGTGATGACTCGGCCGAGTCATCTCCGACTCGGCCGAGTCTTTGAACCATGCTTGGGAGACTACCTTGATGTTACCCAAACTGCTACGTATCCCCTCCTTCGTGTTTTCAATAGTGTTTTCACTGAAAAAGACAGATGATTTGTCCATGTTGATTTGTTGACCAGACATCTTTTCATATTGTTTCAAAATCCTCACCAATTCCAGTGCTTGAGCTTTCTTAGCCTTACAGAAGATGAGAGTATCATCTGCCAAAAACAAATGGGAGACAACTGGACCTTGCCTATATATACTGAGACCAGTTAGATCGCCTCTATTACAAGCTTGTTTAATCAAGTTACTTAAGCCTTCAGCACACAAAATAAAGAGATAGGGAGAGTGAGAATCTCCTTGTCTAATCCCTCTTTAAGGCACAACATAACTAGTTTTCTGACCATTTACATTGAATGCATAGGATACAGAAGTAAAACAGGCCATGACCCATTTTACCCATTTATCACAAAAACTCATCTTTCTCATGATAGCATCTAGAAAAGGCCACTCTACTCGGTCATAGGCCTTGGACATGTCTAATTTGATAACCATGTTACCTACCCTCCCAGTTCTTTTATTTTTAACAGCGTGCATGAATTCATGTACTACAACAATGTTGTCCAAAGCCTGCCTACCAGGGACGAAGGCTGACCGTGTGGGACTGATGCACTTGCTCAAAAAGGTTTCAGCCTGTTTACAAGAATCTTCGAAATTGTTTTAGCAATAACATTACACAGGCTGTTTGGCCGGAATTGGGTAAGGTTTACGGGGGACTCCACTTTTGGAATGAGGGTGACTAAAGTCTCATTAACAGCTTTCAAAAGGTGTCCATCGTAAAAAAAGTCATTATGGCCTTACAAAAATCATCTTTAATGATGCTCCAGAATTTGTGAAAAAAGATAGGAAGCATCCCATCTGGACCGGGGCCTTGCGAGGATTCATAGAGAAAATAGCTTCCTTAATCTCTTTTTCGGTGATTGGCCTAGTAAGACTAGAGTTCATTTGAGTGTTAATGCAACACGGCATCCCTTCAAGCAATTCCTCAATTCTGGACAGCGCAGTGGAAGCAAATAAAGCTTTATAATGGTCTGCAATTTCAGCTTCTATTTCATTTTGGGAAACTCTTTTACAACTATGTATTTTTTTAACAAATTATGTGTTTGGTAGAAGAATTGGTTCTGGCATATATTAAAATAATATTGTTTTGAACTGTAAAAGCATGTGAGTAGCAACTTTTTTTTTTTTTCCAAATCTATACTACTACATTGCGGAGGAGAATAGTATTGGTGGAATTCGAATATCTGATATTTAGGATGGAGTACATTGCGGAGGAGAATAGTATTGGTGGAATTTAAATCCCTAACCTTTAGGATGGAATTATAGAGCTCTAGCCGTTCGATCTTCTATTGGTTATCGTAAGTAGCAACTTTGAAGGTACCTACAAATGTGTCATTTGTGAATTGCTATTTTGATATTAAAAATTGTTTACTCTTTGGTTAACTGTGATAGTTTTGGTGGGAGCTCCTTCCCCTCTTTATTAAACCTATGACTACCCGGGGAGATGAATAGCTGGAATTGAAACTTTGACCCATCTAATAAATACTTAGGACTGGATGTTTAATTAATGATTGCTCAAACATAAATTATATGTAAATCTCTATATATATGTGCCTTGAAATGTACGGATTGCACACGTATAATATTGCAACATGTTTGCTTCGATAGAAGGGAGCTTGAGCTACTTATTGGACACCACATTTTATTTGGAATTAATATTTAGGAAATGTTCTCAACAGCTTTTTTATAGTTGATTTTAGGTTCTAATTTTTGAAAAATCTATTTTGTGATGTTCTCAACTGTTTTTTTTTTTTTTTACTTTTTTTAGATTTTTTAAACTAAAATCAAGAGCAATTGATTTTTAGTTTTTCTAAAATTAATTTTTATAAAAATCAGAAGTTATTGAAAACAAACCTTTAGCACAGAAATCCAATACATAACAACGATGTCTTGTGGATTTAGATAGATTGCCACTTAGGACTATCAACATTGAAGTATAGTGAAGACAGGTGACCTTAATTTTGAACCAACGATCTTTTGATCTATGGCTATTTTGGCCATGCCTAAATTTTTACGTATTAGTAGAGTTAAAAGAACGTTCAGGGAACAAGGATTGGATTTTTATCCGTGCCCCCCTTTGACAATTGAATCCGTGTCCCCCTTTGACAATTGAATCCCTTGTCTGAATTTAGACTTGGGCTGGCTCATGCCTAAATTTTCAAAAGAAGCTGCCTCCAATTTTAACTCTAAAATTAAACGCAAGATGCAGCATGCCTAGTTGCACTTTAATGCACTTCATTTCTTGCCCTGTTTCTTTTAATTTGCGAAGTAGTCGGTTTTTCGTGCTAGGTGTCTTAAACAGTAAAATACATTATTCTTTTTATTCTCCGGATCTTTATTCTTTTATAATTAGTAAGCCCTCATACAAATAATTGTAATTCAAATTTAAGCATTATTTCTATTCGAACATTCAAGTTTCCAAAAATATATAAATTCCAAGAATTTCTTTTAAGTATCATATACCACAAAACGAATATAATATAGTTTATATAACAAATTACCTAAGACACTGATTTTTTCAAGGGCTGTTTTTATGTACTATGATTGTTTATAACTCAGATACTTGAAGAAACAAAAACCCTGAGCAAATACAATATAGTTTTGTCATTCTGATAAAAAGATCCAACAAATGTTACGGAATATTTTGAACTTTTCAAGCTCTAGATGAACAGCTTCGATAAAATTTGGGAATGTGCAATGAAACAAAAGCTCTAACTTATATATATATATATATATATATATATATATATATATATATTGAAGTGAATTCAGTTTAATGGGAGAAAAAAAAATCTTATCCTAAGTTTATATATATATATATATATATATATATATATATTGAAGTGAATTCAGTTTAATGGGAGAAAAAAAAAATCTTATCCTAAGTTTAGGTATCCAAGGCAATGGGAACGAGCTCTACGATTCCATTCCAGAAGTTGGGAGATCAAATCTTACCACACCCTTTCTCCAATTGTAATAACATAGATTTGATAATATATATACACACAATTGTAATAGTATATGTTTGATAATATATACACGCATGCGCGCACAAAAGGTAATGAAAGGAAGGGGAAACAAAGTCACTTTCTTAAGTTCTTCCTTGTCCCGCCAAGTTACCCGGCATAAGTAAACGGTGGCAAAGTTCTACTTGGATTTCATTTGGTAAGCATCCATAAGCTTTATCACGAGGAGTTTCACGCTGTAAAGACAAAACAAATAACAGTAGTCAATATATCTAAAAGATACATACGATTTTCCTGCGTTTCTATATATGACTCTAAAGAGAGTGGACAATTGCGATATATATGACTCTAAAGAGAGTGGACAATAAAAATAAATGATTTACCTAAAAAAAATTACTACATATTTTGGTCAAAGAATTAGGAAAGAAAGAGGTTATCTTATCTTTTGACGTATTTGGCCGCATAAAAATTTTGAAATAGATCCACTGAAGCACAATTGATGGTATACCATTGGTCGAGGTTGCTTAAACATAAAGAATAAACATGGTATCAAGGACCACATAATTTGCAAAATGAAAATCGTGAAAAACAAATTGGCCGATCATTCAATTATTATATTACACTTACAAATTTATTTTGTAATACAAATAAATTAAAAAAATGTAGAACTTGATTCAAATACACAATTCTGAGCACCTGAGATTACAACTCTTCATGTTTTTATTTATCATGAATAATTTAAGCCAATTAAACAATATTTCATGTATTTGGGGAAAATGTAGTTCATTTTCAACAAACATCATCCTTTTATTTTATTTTATTTTTTGGTTGTCGGGACCCTGATGGAAACTTTTGTATATTATAATTCGAAAAGATGGAATAGACAATAGTGAAAGAGGAACTAATCCAAAAACATAAAGTCCAAACGCCACAATTTTCCCAAGACATGCTTAGCAATATAGAAAATTGAGATGAGAAGTTTGTATTTTTCTTCCTCAAAAAAATGTTTGCCAGGCTTAACCCAAAAATGATAATAACACCTAATCCTTCTGATGGTGACTAATCAGACTTGAGCTGTTAAAGGGAAAACACATTGCACGAGTAGCGTTTGTCTTTTTTTACGGGGATCAGAATTTCTTAGACTAAACGTCCAAAACTCTTTTTTCTCCACATTACGTAATTATATACCCAAACTCGTTTTTCTTGTTTAAATTAGAAATTTCAATTCGAAGTAGTGGTATAAATCCATGTAATTTTATGCCTCATCAATCATTGATTTCAGCTTTAATTTAGAGAAACCAAAAGATATGATGCTCCTCATGAGTCTTTCATTTTTCTTTGTTCTTGCATTCATTTTGTTCTTCACCTTATTGTTCAAATGGCTCTATACTTTTTCTATACCGCTAAAAAAGATACCACCATCTCCTCCCAAGTTTCCAATAATTGGAAATTTTCACCAACTGGGGTTGTATCCCCACCGCTCACTCCAAAAGTTTTCTGAAAAATATGGTTCCCTAATGCTTCTCCATTTGGGGAGCAAGCCAGTGCTTGTTGCATCATCAGCTGATGCAGCTCGTGAGATCATGAAAAAAAATGATCTAGTTTTTTCAAATAGGCCAATTTTAAGCATCGCTGATAGACTTATCTACGGTTCTAAGGACGTAGGGTTTGCACCTTACGGCGAGCATTGGAGGCAAGCAAAAAGCATATGTGTTCTTCAGTTTTTAAGTAACAAAAGGGTTCAGTCATTTCGACATGTTAGAGAAGAAGAGACTTCGATAGTGATCAAAAGGATCATGCAACAATGCTCCTCTTCTCCTTCTTTGGCTTCACCTTATGCCTTGGTAAGTTTGAGTGATGTATTTTTCAGTCTTACAAATGATGTACTTTGTAGAACTGCCTTGGGGAGGAAGTATGGTAATCGAGAAAATGGAAGAAAGATTATGACAATTTTGGAGGAGCTTATCAATTTATTAGGTGTTTTTGATATAAAGGATTATATTCCTTGGCTCGGTTGGATAAATCGACTTAATGGTTTGGACTCTAGGGTGGAGAAAACCTCTAAAGAGATTGATGATTTTTTGGAGAATGTTATTGAAGAGCACGAGAATAGAAAGGAAGGATCAGGGGAAGATGCTTCAACAAACTCAAACTTTGTGGATATTTTGCTAAAAATCGAAAATATTGAACGTGATACTCTGAAAGCTCTCGTCTTGGCAAGAATATTCTCTTCCCTCTCGCTTTTAACGCGCACAAAAATGCATACTATTTTATCTATTAACTTATTCATACAAAAGTTATTTTTTTTTTGGTTAAAAATTCATACGAAAGTTACAATAAGCATGATATATAAAATGAAATCATTGATATACATATGAATTTTAATTTATGATAGAACTCTGGTATGCTGGCATATGACAAAGACATATATTATGGAATAATTCATCAATGGTATTTATTAGAAAATCATTTAGTTGTCCATTTTTTTCCTTTTTTTTTTACTTTTCAATTTTGCAATCATGGATTGTATGCTCTTCTAATTTGTGCTTGCCTAATCAGGACATGTTTGCTGCTGGAAGTGAGACAACACATACGCTTTTGGTGTGGACAATGGCAGAACTTATAAAAAACCCCAAAGTCTTTGAGAAATTGCAGATTGAGGTGAGGCAAGTAGCTCAAGGGAAATCAAAAGTTACTGAGGATGACTTAGACAAAATGCAATATCTGAAATTAGTGATAAAAGAAACTTCACGACTTCATGCTCCTCTTCCATTACTGGTTCCTAGAGAATCAACTCAAAACATCAAAGTAATGGGCCATGAGATATCCGCAGGCACACAAGTATTTGTCAATGCTTGGGCAATTGGAAGAGATCCACTGTTATGGGAGAATCCTGAGGAGTTTCACCCAGAAAGGTTTTTGAATAGCACAATTGATTTTCGAGGTTTAAATTTTGAGTTAATTCCATTTGGCTCTGGTCGAAGGATTTGCCCCGGTGTCAACTTTGCCATGGCCATTAATGAGCTTGCATTGGCAAAATTACTGCAGAAATTTAACTTTGCATTACCTGGTGGAGCAAAACCTGAGGAAATGGACATGACTGAAGCTCCTGGCATCACAATCAATAGAAAACTTCCACTTCTTGTTGTTGCATCTCCATATTTTAGCTAGTGTATTGTGTGAAGTCATTTTGTATTCTCTGAGCTATTGCCACTTTGCATGCTCAAAATAATGGGAGTCTTTTTTTTTTTTTTTTGAAATAAAGCAGTTTCATATTAAATTAAATAAAAGATGATACATTAGTTGAGGTGGCTAGTTGATGTGCTAGTTGCACCTCTTTTGTCACGCCTCGTGCCCGAGATGTGGCATCTACCATGCCCTAAGTTAAGTTAGGACACAAGGCTAAACTGATACAAAATATCATCTACACAATATAAAGCTCAAAGAATACTCAAGATGCCCAAAGAAGTTCATTTTATTCATAACCAAAATATACACTATCCATTACATTTTCTTTTCACCAGTAACAAAAATAGTTGGGAAATACATGTATAACCTAATCTATACCAAAAGTATGGCTATACATCAATGCATTAAAAAATAACCTCATTCCCATCTATACTAACTATGACTATGAGGCTCAAAAGTCATTTCAATCACCTTCTACAAAATCATCACTTGCGAGGTTCAACAATGGGGTGAGTAATAAAATCACCCAGTAAGTAGCAAAAGTTCTCTTTGGGGCTTTAGCCTGTTACACATACATAGATAGTTTCCAATTCAAAATCAAAGTCATCAACATTCATAACACGTGATCAATTCATAAATTATACAATTCCAAAACATCACATAATACGATTCAAATAAAGAACTCAAGTAGTTAGTGGACATATGACCTTGAAATTCCAGTTGTTAACTATGACCCAGTTCATGCGGTTTAAAACCAACTACCACCCGGTTGATCCAGTTCAAAACTAGCTATCACCCGGTTAGTACGGTTCAAAGATTTTTCTACAAATACCAAAGTTAAAGGAACTAGTTCCGTCACAATCTATTTCACATACAAGAGCTCAATCACATACTTATTCAAATGATTATTTAGACCACGAATACTCATTTCATAGTAAAATCAAACATAACCAAACTTAAGCCCACTTATATAGAAATTAACATTTCAAATATTTATCATTATCAAAGTGCATTTCAAAAGCAAAGAGAATCAAATACTACTTACCTCAATCCAAAGACTAGTTTAGGTAGTCTGAGTAGGGATAATTCCTTCATCGCCTATAATACACAATAAACACCCAATCACGCTCTAATTCTATCAAAGAAACACAATCAAACTCAATTCTATACTCAATGTACAAAAGAAACAAATCCCTGCAGCACATAGCTGATCCGCAAGTGGGATCCCCTGATCTGCGCCCGCGGATCGCTAAACCTCTACCTGCGGATCTCTGGTCAGAGGTCAATCCGCAGGCCTCCTTTTACCGGCCACTGCCGCAGTTGGCTCAAGCTTTGCCCACGACTCGGTAGGCAAAGACTTGACGCGACCAAGACCTCGTGGCTCAGTAGTCGTTACCCACGGCTCAAGTTCCAGAGAATTGACGCAGGTGAAGGCTTCTTGAGCCGTGGCCACGGCTGGGTTCACCGCACCCACGACTTACCTGCGAAAATCTGCAAAAACACTCTTCACTCACCCATTCTCAACTCCAATACAACCCAACTCAAAACAATGCTAACAATGGCACAAAAATAGCAAGGATAATGCATACAAGTCTCCAATTGCTCAATAATCAAGACATTATCCATGATCACATAAACCTCTCAAATCCCTAACTCAACCACATCACACACTTATCATCACTTACCTACACTAGTACTACCACAATCAATCATCTAATCCAAGGAACAAGATAGTCTAAGAGCATCTAATCAAGCCATAGCTTCAACTACCCAAGCAAAATAATTAAGGTTTGGAATAACTAAAATGAAACTTGGAAAAGAGTTACCTTGAGGGAAATTTTGGGTGAGAGCTTCAAAATGTCTTCTCCTAGCTTCCCTTGGAAAAGGATGCTCTTCAACTCCTCCTTCAATGAATTGAGAAAATGGGGAGAATTTTAGAGGAAGTCTTTCAAAGAGAAGAAGAAGAATGAAAAGAAAATGAAGAAGAAAGCTTTAGTCTTTAGGGTAGAAAATAATTATCAAGAATTACAACCAAGGCCACTACTTACTACAAAACACACAATGGCCCAAGAAGTTTAATTTACATAAAGGTCCATGAGGGCCTTAATACCACATCTTTCCTGGAAACTTTAACTATATTACAAAAATCAAACATGTTAATTAAAGAGACAATATCTAAGAACATAGGTTTAAGGAAGTAAGGGACAGAATCAATATTGTTAAATCCTTGAACAAGCTATAAGCAATTCGTGAGCACAGATATATGTGTAAATCCCAAACTAGTGGCTGTCTGAATGCCATCTAGACAAGCTGATATTTCAGTTTGTAAAGCTGAGGCAAAATGAATTTTCTTGGCATAAGAAAAAATTTGGACTCCATACAGATTTTGGAAGACAACTCCCATTGTAGCTGCATTGTCAGAGTTAGGCTTGAACGATCCATCTATCTGAATGGTGATGAGTTAGTAATGATATGGATGTCGTGAAGCATATGAATTTGACGTTGTATAAAGTGTGAAGCGGTTGAACATGAAATGGAGGGAGTATGAAGAAGAGTATGGTCTTTGCAATTGTGGTGAAGATTTAGAGTAGCTGTCATATGATTGGTGTCTTTGATCACTTGCATAGGATCAAAATGAGTTGCCTTCCAAATCACCTAATTGCATGCTAACCATATATTCTAGAAAGTAAGGAGGCAAGTAACATGAATACTTGGATAATGAATATTCTGAAACCACCATAGCACCCAAGATTTGAAAGACTGTTTTTTGCCTAAATCAAAATTTAGGCCTAGTTGTGATAATCTCCATGTTATTTTAAACTTGGACATTCAAAGAAACAATGTTCCATATTTTCTAGGTGTTGACCACAGCGTAAACACATTGGAGATGCAATGATCCCTCGCTTAAATAATGCTTCTGATGTTGGACAAATATTATGGAGAAGCCTCTAGAAGAAGAATTGAATTTTAGATAGGATATTAAGTTGCCACGATGTTTTGAAAATATGTTGTAATGGTAAAGGAACATGATTTTGTAGATGTGAAGTTGAAGGTTTGGATAGATGGAAAAGATTTTGTGCAAGGGCATAGTCAGATTTAATGTAATGCCGACCACTTTTTTTCCCTACTCCATATTTGCGTGTCTTCCTGTAGGGTAAAAGGAATATGAATGGTTTGGATGGAATCACAGATGTGTTTAGGGAAAATTGTTGAAATGAGTAGAGATCGCCATCTACCCATAGAATCCATTAACTGATGGACAGTTAATTGTAACCCAGAAGAAGCCAAAAAGTTGTACTTCAGAGGATTAGGAGAGAAACTGGGGATCCAGTCATTTGTTAAATTGATACTCTTACCATTACCTACAACCCATTTAAGCCCATGCTATAATAAATCACGTCCCCATAAAATGCTTCGCTAACCCCACGAGGCTAGAGAGTGGGGTTTAACTTGTAAGAAATTTTGCTTTGAACAATACTTAAAGAGAAGTATACAGCTAAAAAGCAAGTCTGGTTGAGAGTGTATTTTCCAAGCCGTTTTTGCCAAAAAGCCTGATTTAAAAGGATGGTGGATTTGAGTCCTAGGCCACCCAAATTCTTTGAGGTACAAATATTGTCCTCGGATCTCCAGTGAATGCCTTTGCTGTGAAGATCACCTTTCCAAATGAAATTGGAAATTTGTCTGTCAATAGTTTGTGAAACTGAAGAAGGAAGTCGAAAAATGGGCAGAGTATATTGTGCCACAGAGGATAACGAGTGCTTTGCTAAAGTAATTCTACCCATAATGGACAATGAAACTGTTTTATAAGAAGAGATTTTGTTGATGATCCTGTTTTTTATGTGACCAAACAAAGAGCTCTTCTTTTGGGAGAAATCCAAATCCATACCAAGATAAATTCTAGGTCTGCCAATGTTTTGTATATCGAGAAGGTGGGAAAAAAGGTCTTGATCCTCAGTTTAGATGTTTTGACTAAAAACTAATATAGATTTAGCTTGATTGATTAGTTGGCCTGAGATGAGAGAATATCGATGTAAAACTTCTTTCAATTTTTGACAGATCTCAGTTGTGGTTTGGAAAAAGATAATACAGTAATTTGCAAACATGAGATGAGAAATTACCGGTCCTTGATGAGATAGAGTAACTCCTGGGCATATTTTCTTGTTGGATAAATTTTGAAGAACTGAAGATAGTGCATGTTGTCCCAGAATAAATAGAAATGGAGAGAGCAGACAACCCTAACGAAGTCCTCGTGAATGGGAGAATTGGGTGGTAAGATCTCCATTAACTACAATGGAAAACTGAACAGTTGAGATGGAGTTGTAAATGAGCTCACATAGTCGAAGTGGAAAACCAACTCTCTACATTACTTGAAAATAAAAGTCCATGACATCTTGTCAAAAGCTTTACTCATGTCCACTTTTAAAGCCGCATAAGATTTTTGACATGTCTTCTTTTTCCTCAAGAACTCAAAAATTTCATAAGCAATTAAAATATTGTCAAAAATATTTCTATTGGGTATAAAAGCATTTTGGTTGTCAGAAATGATAGAAGACATACTGTTCTTTAACCTATTAGCAATGACTTTAGCGACGATTTTATAAATGACATTGCAGAGACTAATAGGATGAAAATGTGACAACATTGTGGGATTGCTTACTTTAGGGATAAGAACTATTTTTGTTTCATTCCAAGGCTTAAGAGAGGTAGAAGTTATTGATGGTTGGAGAAAAGACCAGCATTCTTGGTAAAATCTTGCTGAAAAACCATCCGAGCCCAGAGACTTCCGTTTTCCCATTTGGAAAAGGGCAGTGGATACTTTTGTTGCTATAAATACTCACCCCAAGAGAAAATTTGATCTTGAGAAAGATGTAAATCCAAATAATTTAGAGGATTGAGATGTTTGTTTTCATTTAGTGAAATCACAGGTTGAGCTAGAATATCGGCAAACGACATAGTAGGATGTCCTGGATTTGCTTGATATAAATTATAAAAATAATCTCTTGTATGAAGGAGGATAGTTGTAATACCCAACATAAGTGTGGACTTTTTGGGGACAAATTTCATAAGTGAGGGGTAAAAAAGTCATTTGACCATAACTTAAAAAAAATAGAAACAAAAGAAAAGCTGGCCATCGGGAGGGGTTTATTCCCAAAGAAACTTAGCTGCATTTTTGCAGAAAAATAGAAAGAGAACCAAAAAAAAAAAAAAAAAGGAAAGAGGGCTGTGTGAAGAAAAGAGGGAAGGAAGGAGAAGAAGGTGGGTCTCCGGTGAGTCAATTCCGGCCATCTGGATGCCGGTAAGAAGCTAGACAGCAAGGGAAAGAGAGGAAAGGGAGAGAGAAAAGAGAAGAGGAAGAGAGAAAGAAAGAAAATGGAAAAATAGAATGAAGCTCAAGGAAGGTATTAAAGGTTAGATGTTGTTTTATTATGATAGTTATAGTGATTTTAATGCTAGTCTAATGGAAATTTTAACATGCGTGGGGGAATTTAAATGGATGGAATTTTAGGATTTATGTAATTTTAGGAAATTAGAGAAAAATAGTTTCTTTATATTATTTAGAGTTAATAATCCTTATTATGATATGGATTAACCAAATTAGAAGAGTAAAGTTGATTTGAGAAAATTAAAGTTGAGATTTGACCATAGCTAGGCCATGCAAGATGGGTAAATGAGTGAGCTAAGTCTTGGGGGCTAAATTAAAGTTACATATTATTTTCTTATGTATTTTCTTTGGCGGAAAAAGTCGCTTAAGGGGGTGATTGAGTCCGAGATTTTTGTACATAGCCTATATTGAAGGTGAGTATAATACATATTATAAATCAATAGTATTATATACTGCGTGTAAAGTGAATGTGCATATTTTAAAGTATGTTATATGTATAAATTGAGATTGACATACATATATGTTGATAAATGGATTCATGTTGATAAAATGCATACAAAGTGATTTATTTTGTACACGAAAGTTTAAGTAAGCTTGCAAAGTATTTGAAAGTGCATGATTTATGTTTAGTTTATGAAATAACACATATGGCATATTTCAAAATATATTTTTATACATTGTTGATTTGACATCAAAGACTGAGAAAGTGAATGAATGTTTGTGACAATAATTTTTTTTAAGTAAGATTGAAAGAATTTAGTTGTGGGAATGATTTGAAAGTAACTCTATGCAAAATTAACTAAAACTAATAGGGTTATTGTTAGTCTGGGTGGACCTAGGGAATATCTGCAGTAATTCCCTCCCTTCGTAGGATAGTATACCTTTCAGGGGATAGCCCTTTCGGGACAGATTACCCTTCGAAGAATAGAGACGGATTACCCTTCGGGGACAGATACCCTTCGGAGATAGATTACCCTTTGTGGAATAATTACCCTTCGGGGGATAGTATGTTCTGCATAGTTATGACTCTGAGAAATAATCAAAGTATCAAAATTGTTTCCAAAAATCAAGAATGTGATTTTATTGATTGTTTTGTGTCATACGTGATGAATACTCAGATTTTACACCAAAAATGGTGATTTTAAGTGATTTTTTTAAAAAGTGAAAATGGTATTTAGTTGCATCAATTATAAAGTATTAATGATGGTTGTTTATTGCTTGTATGACTGCATGTATAACAGTATATAATATGTATTATGCTTACTGAATGTGAAAAACTCACCTCTTGAATTTTTCAATGTCTGTAGATAGTGCAAGAGTTAGAATCAAAGGGGAGAATTGCATAACCACACAATTTGGAGGTAGTACCTGGTTATTTTTGTTCTTCCAGGTATAGAATAGTATAATTATTATTTTGCACTTGTGGTCATGTGATATAGTAACTGGTATTGTAAATATTATTTTTGAATTAACTGCTCCGTTGGTTGTAGATTACGAATCTTGGGATATCTATATATAAATATATAAAGTTCTTATGGGTATATTTTTTTTTATGGTTGAAATGTGTGATTGACACTGGATTACTTAGATGATTGATGACTTGTTTTGGTAAGTTATAAACCTATGAAAAATATGGTGTATAATTGGTGAATGAGATGGATGTTGTGTATTGTAAATGTATTGAAAATACTTAGGATGGCTGAAATTTTGTGCAGGTATTTTGAAATTTTTTTTGGAGAGCTCCAAATACAGAGAAGATGTTACCTAAATTTCGGTAAGATTCAGAAGAAGTTTAAGGCTTATGTAGTTTGGGACAGTTTATTCTACCTCGAACTACGTACCGGTCATGGCCTTTAGATTCGAGTCGTGACAAAGTTGGTATCAGAACAATAGTTATGGGCTTGCACTTATTGTTATAAAATTGAATTAATAAGTTATAGAATCAGTTTGTTGTCTTGAACCACGGTGCTATAGGCTTTAACTTGTCATTGAGTATTTATTATATCTTAGTTTATGCCCAGTGCTTCTTATTGTTTCAAGTTAAGTATATTATATATGTTGCTTGTAGAAATAATAATAATTATGTTATTTGCTACTAGATAGCGAGAACCAATAGTGGCCTAGACAGTAGGGATGGAAGAACCCCAGATGTAGGCCCTGTCAGTGGCGGTAGAGTCCCAGATATAGGACATGATAGGGGTGAAAGAGCCCCAAGTACAGGTTGTGGTAGGGGTGATAGAGCCCCAAGTACATGTCAGGACAAGGGCAGTAGAGCTCCACAAGTAGCCCCTAACATAACTATTCCTCATGTTACATGGGGTAGCAGGCATAATAGATGAGATTTCATAACCAGTGAAAGAAAGACAAAGGCAAAAAGAAAGACAGATGCAGAGAGGGAAATAAAGATAGAAAGGAAGGTTAAGTCCGCAGCTACTCCAGACCCACAGGATGTTATCCAAAACTTAAACTTGTTGATATAAATTGTGACCAGGCATGATAGATTACATGTCCAGGCAGAGAGTGCACCATCCTCGTCACGTGCTAAAGCGGATGAGATGCTATTATCTGAATTCTTGAAGCTTAAGTTGCCTGAGTTTGAGGAAAAAACAGATGAAGATCCTTATTTATTTTTAGAGGAAATTGATTCTAAATGTAGGGCAATAGGATGTAACTCTTAGAAGGCAGTTCGGTTGGTCGAGTTCCATCTGATTGAGACAGATAATTTAAGACAGACAGAGTACCTAATTGGACATAGGAGGAGTTCAATAAAGTTTTTATGGATAGATTTTTGCCCAAGAGCGTTAGATATCAGAAAGCGATAGAATTTGAAAGATTGAGGCAAGATCCCTCCATGACCGTTAGTGAGTACGATGCAAGGTTTGTGGAGTTGAGTAGGTATGCTCTCCACTTGGTTAATACTGAGAAGTTAAAGAGATCGCGATTTATAAAAGGTTTGGCGTCGCAACTTCATGATCATTTGCTTTCTGCGAGAGTCACTACATACAGAGAGACTGTTGAATGTGCTCGACAGATAGAGATGTCATGGATAAATAGTTTAGAAAAACAGCAGTCTCAACCGAAAAAGAGCAAAAGTACAGGACAATTCGGTGGCCAGCAAAGTCATGGCACTGTTATTGGCGGGACAAGCAGGGCTTCAGGTCTTGAAGACCAAGTGGGCCAAGAGGGCTCTCCAAAAGAAGTTAAGAGTAAAAAATATATAGGTTATAACCAGCAGGGATCCAGTCAGTTTGGATAGGGTACCCGCCTTTTTACCCAGTGCTTCATATGTAATAAGATGCATCGGGACACGTGCAGAGTTGGATAGAACGTATGCTACTATTGTGGTCAAGAAGGGCATTTTGCCAGGGAGTATCCGTCATCCTTGTTACGGCAAGGCTTTACACAGAGGCAGGCATCTGTAGCTTCTGTTTTGAGTCACACGGTAGATCAAATAGAGAAAACCAGTGTACGATACTCAAGAGGTAGATGTCGCGTCCATAAAATCGTAAAGCAAAGGGTTGTAGACATCAAATTTTGACACACCTTTTGTAAAAATATGTGTGTCACTTTTATTTTAGGGGGTATTTTCTTATTTTTCGGGGGTCGAGTATAATTTTCGCATATTATGTCTAATTCATCACATTAGGGGCAAAATGGTAATTTCACCATGTAAATATTAGTTTATTTTATTTTATTTTTCTAAATACATATTTTACTATTTTTATCATTATTTATGATTTTAATGATTTTTAGGAGTCATTCATTATTTATTTAAAATTTTAGTATTTTTTTATTCAACAGCACGTTTTCCAATGTGCTATTTTTATGAGAATTTTCAAGTGAAAAATTTTATATATGCATTTTGAATACTCATAAATTTTCTGTAAAAATCTCATAATTTTTAGAGGTCATTTAGTATTTATTTATTTTTTGTCTTTTTGTTTATTAAGGGCATGTTTTCCAAGAATGGGTTAATCTTAAAATTTTTGAGTGAAAATTATACTGTATGTACTTTATGTGATAATGTATGTTGTGTAAAATTTTTGTGATGTCATTTATTATTTTTCATAAATTTTATAATTTTACCATATTTAGGTCACGTTTTCCAATGCACTTTTTATTTACAATTTTCTTTATGAGAATTTTGTCTATGAGCATTTTATAAATTTTATGTTGAAAAAAAAAAAGAGAAAAAGAGAAAAGAGAGAAAGAAAAAAAAATAATATTATTATTATTATTTTGTTAAGACCATTTGGTATTTATTTTAAGTCGTATTTTTCTAATGTTGAATTAACCTTTAATTTGTTACACTAAATTTTACCTTTTCCTTCTTATAATGTTGTATTTCAGTTTTTTTTTATGTATAATATAATTTAGAAAAAAAAAAAAACTAAGAAGAAGCAGCTGCTACAACAGCTGCAGAAGAAAAATCAATCCCTCTGCAAAAACCAGATTTTAGGGGATTTTGGATAGTTTTCTTCTTTTCTCCACCCACCCTCATCACCACAATCCATTCCCTCTCTGCAACACACTCAATCTTCACTTCACACAATTCTCTCCCTCAATCTCTTCCCTCACCAGACACGCACAACACACACACCTTAAACACACAATTCACTCCCCCTCTCCTTCTTTCCTGAGCTCACAGACATCACACACTTCCTTCCCATCCCTCTCTCTCTCGGCCCCTCCCCCAGCACCTCCACCACAGGCACACATACAACACCTCACTATCACTCTCAACACAGACACCAAGCGCACACACAGACGTCTCTCTCACACAAACACATTGCAGATCACTCCCTCTCTGCAACACAAAAACTCACACACACGACACACACAAATCACTCACACAATCACCATTCACGCACCTCAGCTTTCCATCCCTGCAAGAAAGAACACCACACTCAGCTTCACTGGCACACAGGCACAATTCACTCTCACCATTCTCTCCTCTCGGCTCACCTTCACTCACAGACACACACCAATTCACGCCATTTCCCTCACCTTCACCTCTGCCTCCCCCTTCCCCTGCATTTTCCACATAGCACACACATCACACACAATCAGTTCACTCACGCATCATAACACACCTTGCACACACTCACAGAAACAGAAACATCAAACTCACATACACACACGACACACACTAGCACAAACACACCTTTCTTTGCAACAAAAGCTCACGCACAAGCACTGCACATTGACACACAACACACAACACATTCAAGCACACAGACTCCACAAAACCAAAACAGACTTGCACACAGACACACACCTCCTCCCCCTCTCGGCTCAAGCATCACCCAACCACAAAACACAGAACTCAATTACACACAAAACACACACTACACTCACAGCCATTCACAAACGCACACACTACACACAGCTTCACCTGCGAACACACACTTACGCCCCTACAAAACACATACACACACACTGGCACAAATTAAAAAAAAAAAAAAGGCAAAAAAGCAACAACAATAAACGATCAACATCAGTGCCGCCTGAGGCAGCCAAAATCGTCACAAACCACTGCCGGATTCTCCAAAACAGTAGCAATTTATACCGGGTTTACGAATGAGAGGTACCTCGATTACCCTTCCAATATTTCTTTTTATGTGCTCCTACGTGCTCCTATGTGTTTTTCTACGTGTTTTTGTGTTTATACCTTTTATCCATGTGAGCGTGTTTATTTATTTATGTCATATTATTTATTCGAATTTAATTTTGATTATTCAAAGAAATGTAATAGATAGGTAATATTCTATTTAGCAAAATTTTGTATTTAGATAGTTAATGTAATAGATAGTTTATGTGTTATCCATTTAACAAAAATTTTATGTATTTAGATAGAAAATGTAATAGATAGGCTAGATAGGTTACCTTTTTATTTTTAGATTGTAATTAGGCTTCTCCGGTGTAATAGTTAGGGCTTTGTGTGCTATGTGCTTATGTGTTTTATTTGCTTTCTTTAGGACTTTGCATCTAGAATATTATGCCTATGTGTTATGTGCTCCTATGTGCTATTATTTGCTTTTATGTGATTATTGCTTTAATACATGCTTTATTTATTTACTTGCTTTAATTATATATGTGTATCGTCGTCACACTAGTCCAATGCTAGTTGTGATTAATTCCGGTTTCTTCGCTAGTCCAACGCTAGCGGAGACCTTATAGAAAATGGGTTAGTCCAATGCTAAGCCTTTAGGTCATTTTAGCCTTAGGATCATTTTCGTGTGCACTTCATGACATTTCACACACATTTTATCTTTTTAGGCTTTTTTCCCATTTTCTATGAATTTTTATATATACTTTATAACTTATTACTTATTTTAACATCTATTTGGTGCATAACTTTTAGATTCCACTACACATAGAATTTTAGGTCATTTGCGTGATTTCAACTAAGAAATAGTCATCTACTCACGTGGGAAGCGATGGCGTACATGTCGTTCCTCCCTCCGTGAGTAGGAACAGATAGTCACGAGTCTATTAGTACCCCGCACCCGTTATGTTGCATCCCCATTTTCTTTGTTCACTTACTATCTATACTATTATTTTTCTTTTCTTTTGCATTCCATTTTGCATCTACACTCGTGACTCCGTCGAGGTCTAGACTCGGGTTTCTCAATTAATGCGAATATCCCGACCAAACCTCAATGGAACATTTGTCCCTTTAACGATACTCATTTTTAGGACTAGATTCGCATTCATATAGTTGCATCCAAATGTGATAAAATCTTAGGGTTATATTAGGAAAATTTAGACTAAACCTCGCAACTAGTTTCGGCTAGGTCGAAAGGGTGCCTTAAGCGCGAGCCTTTGCCTTCCCTTTCTTCAACTGTGACTCCCGAACCTTTTTCTCTTGTTTTTCAAAGACCTGGAGTCGTCTAAAAGGGTTTTCTTGTTTTTCCTTATTTTTTCCAAAAACCATTTCTTTAAATAAAGCATTTTGATTTTCTTACCTTTTATAAAATATTTTCGGGTGACTTGGTACACCAAAACTCAATACCAAGTGGCGACTCCTTTTTCACTAAAAAAAAAAAAAACCCTTTTTAGACTCTATTTCGGGCCCAAAAAACCGTCGCATTTCCAAAAGTCCCATTTTAGGCCCTTTTTCGTTTGTTTTTCAAAATAAAGCCTTTTCTTTTAAAATAAAGCATTTTAAACACAATCGCATTTAATTCTTCCTTTTCCTTTTTCCGAACCCACTCACACTATATATCATTTTATTATTTTCCTTTTCTTTCGAAAAATGAGGCGCGACAAGGGTGCTAGTGGGATCGTTGACTGTCGCGTCCCGAAAAGATTGTTCGGTCTTGGTGACCTTTTCGAAAATAAAGGTTTTTGGAAAAACCGTGCGTGTGAGAAAAATCAAATTTTAGTAGAAAAAGTGTATTTTAAAAAAATGGTATTTTAAAAGAAAACAAGACCGGGACTAAAATGTGACAAGTTTGGCCAAATAATTTTTGAAAAAGGGTTTTATTTTAGAAAATAGAGTTGCCACTTGGTACTGAAGTTAGGGTGTACCAACTCACCCGAAAAAATCGTTTAACAAAATAAAAAGTAAAATTTTTAAAAAATATTTTAAAACCCTTTTTCGACTCCGGTCTACAAAAAATGAGAGAAAAGGGTCCAGGAGTCACATTTGAAGAAAGGGAAGGCAAAGACTTGCGCCTAAGGCACCCTTTCAATCTAGCTGAGGCTAGTTGCGAGGTTTAATCAAATTTTTCTAAATTAACTCTAAATTCTATCGCATTTTGGATGTAGTCTAAATGAATGCAAATTCTAAGTCTAAATGTAGATATCGGGAGGGTCGAAATGTTACCGTCGAGGGCTTGATCGGGATTATCGCATTAATTGCGAAACCCGAATCGAGACCTCGAGGGAAGTCACGAGTTTTATGCAAAATGTGATGCAAAAAGAAAAGAAAATAATAATGTATAGTAAGTGAAGAAAGAAGGTGGGTGTGCAATATGACCGGTACGGGGGACTGATAACCTGTGACTGAATGTTTCTACTCATGGAGGGGGAAACGGCCTGTACGCCACCGCTTCCCACGTGAGTAGACAACTATTTCTAGTCGAATCACACAAATGTCCTAATTTCTAAGTGAGATGCAACTTAAATGTCATGCATTTTAAAAATGTGTCAAAATAATAATGATAATAATAATAATAATAATAATAATAATAATAATAATAATAATAATAGTAATAATAAAATCATGCCAAATGAAAAGAAAATTAAAAGTGTCTGAAGTGGAATGTAAAATGCATACGAATACACCTAATACTAAAATGCCCTAAGAGTCTAGCGTTGGACTAGCTCTTTCTAAAAATCCCACTAGCGTTGGACTAGCGGGAAAAGAATGAAGCCACAACTAGCGTTGGACTAGTGTGGTGACGGAATACCATAAATCATGAATTAAATATTAAAGCATGAATTAAAAGCAAATTGAACATATAAAAACATATAAAGATCACATAGGAGCACATAACACATAAGCATAATATTCTAGATGCAAAAATCCTAAAGAAAGCGGTAAAAGAAATAAACACATAAGCACGCAAAAGCAAATAAATCCTAACTATTACACCGGGGGGCTTGATTTACAATTTAAGGGAGGAAATTAAAAATACCCTATCTATTACATTTTCTATCTAATTACACAATTTTTACTAAGATATGAGAAAATAATCTAACTATTACATTGACTAGCTAAATACAAAAATATTACATTTTTCGTCAAAATAATAAAATTTAAAATTAAATAACACAAAATAAATAAATAAGCAAAAAGTGCATAAAATAAGAAACGCATAAAAAAATGCATAAAATATCACATTAGAGCACGTTGGAGCACATAAAGGAAGCAATTAAAAGGTAACGAAAATACCTTTTTGAAGACTTGGTACAAAAAGCTTAAAAAACGAACGCACAAGTTAAAGGGACAACTATTTAATAAAATAAAAAGTAAAATACGAAATACTAACACATTAGAAGAATGTAAATTATAGCAAGTTAGAGAGGGAAAATAAAATAAATAAATAAAAAGAAAGTAGAGTAAATCGAGGCCAAATGGTAAACTTAAATTAATGGGGGCAACAATTAAAAAATCTACACTAGTCTAGGAGCAAAAGTATAAATTAACGTAAATTGGGGGCAAATAGTAAATTCTAACAACTAAAGGGACTAAGAATAAAATTCTATAAGACTCGAGGGGTAAAATGAAAACAAATAAATCTAATGGAGTAGAGATGCAAAATTAAAGTAAATCGGAGGGACAAAACAATAAATTTTTTCAAAAGTGAGACCAATTATAATTAGGGGATTTAATTGAATGAATGTAAAAATCTAAGGGGGACTACTTTATAAAGGTAAGGACTTAATTGCACAAGTATGAAATCCTTTAAGGGCATATTAATAATATATAAAAACTGCAATGAGAATATTTTTTTATTATATATCTAAAAAAAATTGAAAAATGAAAAATGCTAAATCAAACTAAAAAAATCCCAAATCAGTCAATTATTACATAACCTAATTAATTAATCAAAATAGTGAATAGACTAAAAAAAATAGATTAAATTAACCTAATCAAATAAATCAAAATGACTCAAATTAAAACTAAAGCAATTTAGGAAAAATAAAATACTAAAACCCACCCCCAAATTAATTTTCTTCTCTACAGAAATTCCATTTTTCTCTCTCAGTTTATTTACCAGATTCTCTTTCTGATTCTTCTCTCCCTCTGCTCTCTTCTTCTTCGTTCTCTCACTTGCCGTCTCTTTTTCTCTGACTAGTTCTTCTCCTCTTTCCTTCCTCTTCTCTCTCGCAGACTCCCTCTTTCTTCCTCTCCTCTTTCATTTCTCTGATTTTCTCTCATTCTTTTCTTTTTCTTCTCCCTTCTCCTTTTTCCCTCTGCTTTTCCTCTCTACCTCTCTCCCCTGCTCTCCTTCTCTCCGATCTTTCTCCCTCTCCTTCACTGTTCTCTCTCTCTTTTGCTCCCGCTCCTATGCCTTTCCTCTCTCCGATTCCCATCCAACTCTCTTCTTTTCCTCCTCTGGCCTTTTCTTTTTCCTCATTCTCCCTCTCTAATTCTCTGGCGTCTCACTCAGCTTTCCCAAAACAACAGAATTAATTTTTTTTAATTGGTTTCTTTTTCGAAGCAGGGGAAAGGAGATATGGAGATAGGGGCAGTGGCGCTCGTGCAGGTGATTTTGGTTTGCAATTGGAAGCTAATAGTGGAGGTTAGAGGGTGGAGTTGGGGCTGATTGGTGGCCTTTGTGTGTGTTAATTGTGGTGGAACTCAGTAATGACGCGAGGGTGAAGATGTATGAGGAAGAGAGTGGTGAGAGGGAGGTACACGCGACTGGTTTCTGAATTTTCTTGTATGTGTTTCCACTGAATTTGTGTGTTTCTGTCCGTGTGCAATCGTGATGGTTGTAGGCTGTCTTCTGGTGGTGCGATGGTGCTAGTATAATGCTTTTCTTATATCTGTTTTTGGCTTTTCTTGCAGGTTGGGCTGCTATTGATTTTTATGGGGATTCTGGTGGTTTGATGTCTCAGTGCTTATGGTGGTTATTTCGTTGATTGTTTAGGGTATATTGATGGTGGTGGTGGCTGACTGGACGATAGACTAAAGAGGAGTTGAGATGGAGAGCAGGGCTGTTGCAGTTTCTGATTGAGGCTATGGTGTTATTTTGAAAATTGTGGGTGGCGATAGCTTTTATTGATGGTATTGAAGTGGAATTTGAATGGAGGAGAAGTTGGGTAGCTACTGATTTGGGCGATGGCTCTGAGGTTGTTGTGGGGACGGTGGGTTTGAATTTGCAGGCTGTTACTGATATATGTGGGTTCGTTTGGTTCATTTTCTGTGCAGGTTTTGGGAATTGCTAACCTGAGGGGGTTGCTGGTGGCAGTGGTCTTAAGTCTGTTTGTGAACCAGGTTTTGCGTGTGACTGGGGGTGGATTTGCTGGCTTGAAACTTTGACGGAGGAAGGTAGCGGTGGAGCTGGTTGTTATAGGTTTTGACTGATTTTCGATGTTTCTGGTTGCTTAGGTTGCTGACGGTTGTGAATTGACAGTGGAAATAGGTGGAATTTGGGGCTGACTTGGGTAATAACTAGAGATTGAAGCTTGTGTAATTGTTGGAGGAGATTTGAGCAGTTTTGGGACTGGGCCATGGCTGAGACGGTGTTGTTGTGGTAGTAGGGGATGATTGGGATGGTGAAGGTGATGGTTGAAGGGATGGATTAAAAGCTGTTTGTGAGAGGGTGATAGAAGAGGGATAAGATGGTCCATTGGTGGAGGTTCTTCATAGCAGGAGAGGGGTTTGTTTGAAACTAAGCTATGGTGATTGATTTCAGGTGGTGATGGAACTGGTTATATGATCGGAGAGAGGGAGATGATTGCTTTTGTGCGGTAGGGTTGAGGATCAGGGAAAATACGGTGGGAATGGAAGATAGAAAAATAACAAAAAAACAACCAAAAGCATAACGAACAAAACCCAGAAAGAAGAAAGTCCAGTGAAAAACAACCAAAAATTATAGATAAAAAATTAAAATTCAATCAACATCTTCAAGCTGAATCAGATTTTATAGTAAAATAAAATAAAATGAAATGAAACAAAATAGAAGGAAATAAAACAACATAATGTGTTACCTTTGAAGCTTTCTTGAAAGATTTGATGAACAGTGACGAATTTTGAGGTTGCAGGCGATGAACAGTGATGAGTAAATGAAAACGACTAGTGTGTGTGATTTTTGGGTATTTTTGTGTGTGTTTGATCTTCTTAGATAAAAATTAAATGTGTTTTTAGGGTTTCTAAATTTTTTTCTCTTTTTTTCTGCTGATTAAAAAGGATATTTATAGGCAACTTGTCTTGTTAGCCAAGAATGCCATAAAATAACGAAAACGCCACTGGTATTAAAAATGCTAATTTAAAAAAAATTTAACCCCAAAATTAAAAATCATTACAAAGAATCTAACAGCAATTTCTAAATTTTTTAAAAAAATTCACAGTAGATTTAAAAAATAAAAACTAGAGCTCAAAATTAATAAAAATGTGCTCGGAGAGTAAAATGACGATTTTGTTCTTGGACAACGAAAATACACAAAAAATAGATATTAGCCTCAAAAAAATTATCAAAAATTATAAATAAGTTTAAAACACTAGAAAATGCCTTTTTGACTCAAAATTTGACAAAAAATGAATTTAAGCTGTAAAATAACGATTTTACCCTTTAACAATGAAAATTTACAGAAAAATAGCTATTATTTTTGAAAAAATAAAGAAAATTTAGAAACATGCTTAAAAAAATTATAAAAATGAATTTGGAACTAAAAATGAGTTAAAATGATGTTCGCGAGGATGAAATTACCTATTTTACCCTTGTACTGGTAAAATATATAAAAAATACCAATTAAATTTAGAAAAATCACAGAAAATTAAAAAATACATAGGAAAGTGAAATGTGAATTTAAAGTCTCTCAAAACTAATGAAAAAATATTTACAGATAACAATTACTATTTTACCCCCCGAGATTATTGAAAATTTAAAATTTGACCCTAAAAATATAAACACCTCCCCAATGTTTGACAAGTAAATGGTGTGTCAAAATTTGGTGTCTACAGTAGAGATTTTGGCGGCAGAGGATTGATGCAAGCTGGTAAAGGTTAGCCAAATGTAGGTAGAGGTTAGAATACGAGGGCTCAGAATTTCGTCGGGCGTGGACAGACGAGAGTGTATGCTTTGACTAGATAGGATGCTCAGGTTTCAAATGCTGTGGTGTCAGGTACACTTTCTATTGATTCTTTTGATGCATGAGTATTATTTGATACCGGTGCTACTTACTCATTTATACCTCTATTTTTGGCTAAAAGGTTGAATAGATAGTCAGAAAATCTAGATGAGCATTTGGTAATGTCCACTCCAACATGAGAGAGTATAGAGGTGAATTTAATATACCGATATTGTGGGGTTAAGATAGAGGGTAAAAATCTTCTAGCAAATTTTCTATTCTTTGAATTAGTGAATTTTGATATAATATTAAGAATGGATTGGTGGTGTCAATATTATGATTCCCTAGATTGCAATAAGAAGATAGTGAACTTTAACCTTCCCGATGAATTAGAATTTTAGTTTAAGGGAGATAGAAGTTCAGTTTTTTATAACCTCATGTCAATGCTCAGTGCTAAGTGTATGTTGCATAAAGGATGCTGTGGTTATCTAGTTTTTGTTAGAGACGTGAGCTTTCCGGAACCAAAAATAGAAGATGTATCGGTGGTGAGTGAATTTCTATATGCATTTTTTCAAAACTTGTGAGGATTACCTCTAAAAAGGGAGATAGAATTTTGCATAGATGCAGTGCTTGGAACTGAGCCAATCTTAATACCACCTTATAGAATGGCACCAACTGAACTTAAGGAGCAATTATAGGATTTGCTTGATAAGGGATTTATCAGGCTTAGTGTGCCATCTTGGGATGCACCAGTGTTGTTTGTAAAGAAGAAAAATGAGTCTCTACGGCTATGTATTGATTATAGACAATTGAATAAGATCACAATTCGTAATAGGTACCCACTTCTTAGAATTGATGACTTGTTTGATCAGTTGCAAAAGTCTCAATATTTTTTTCAAGATAAACTTGAGATCATAATATCATCAATTACGTATAAGGAATGATGATATTCCAAAGATAGCATTTAGGACTAGGTATGGACACTATGAGTTCCTTGTGATGTCTTTTGGACTCACTAATACTCCGTCAGCCTTTATGGATCTCATGAACAGAGTGTTTAAACCATTCATCGATACCTTCATAATAATATTTATCAATGATATTTTGATTTATTCTAGAAGTAAGGAAGATCATGAGCAGCACTTATGCATAGTACTCCAGACTTTGAGTGAGCATCAATTGTATGCCAAACTCTCTAAATATGAATTTTGGTTGGACAGTGTGGGATTTCGTAGGCATATAGTGTCAAATGATAGAATAAAAGTCGATCCAAAGAAAATTGAAGCATTTACATATTGGCCGAGACTGACATCAGCCATGGAGATTTGTAGTTTTTTTAGGTTAACCGGTTATTACAAGCGTTTTGTGAAGAACTTCTCACGGATAGCTACTTTATTAACGAAGTTAACTCAAAAGAATGTAAAATTTAAATGGACAGATGCATGAGAGTAGAGTGTTTAGGAGCTTAAGACCTGTTTGACTACAACTCTAGTGTTAGCACTACCATCAGGCTCTTGTGGATATGTGGTTTACTGTGATGCTTCAAGAGTTGGATTAGGGTGCGTGTTAATGCAACATGGAAGAGTTATGGCTTATGCTTCTCGCTAGTTAAAGAAGCATGAGCAGAATTATCGTTACTCATAATTTGGAGATGATAGCGATTATATTTGCTTTGAAAATATAACGGCATTACTTGTATGGCGAGAAATGTGAGATCTACATAGATCGCAAGAACTTGAAGTACATATTCGAACAGAGAGATTTGAATTTGAGGCAAAAGCGGTTGATGGAGTTGCTAAAAGATTATGATTGTTCTACCTTATATCATCTTGGAAAGGTAAATGTGGTAGTAGATGCGTTGAATAGGAAGTCAATTGGGAATTTAGCTCATACAGCAGTCAAAAGAATGCCATTAATTCAGGAGTTATATGAATTACATGATTAGAGGACTCAATTAGAGATTCATAATAGTGGAATATTATTAGCTCACATTAATGTGCGTCCAGTACTTTTAGATCGAATCAAAGTAAATCAGGCTAAGGATGAGCAGTTAGAAAATATTCGATAGGGAGTTGTTAAAGGTGACAATAAGGAGTTCAATATAGATGAAAATAATGTATTTCATTGTGGCAATAGGCTATATGTTCCAAATGTAAAGGATTTGAGAAAAGAGATTATGAAAGAAACATACTGGTCAGCCTACATGGTATATCCTGGTTCGACCAAGATGTATCAAGATTTGAAAAAAATATATTGGTGGAATGGGATGAAGAGATATTTCAGAATTTCTGGCTAAGTGCCTAGTGTGTCAACAGGTGAAATTTGAACACAAAAAATCTTCGGGTTTATTTCAAAAACTTCTTTTGCCAGAATGGAAGTGGGAGAGGGTGACGATGGATTTCGTAGTCGGATTGCCCCGTAGGAGAAAGGGTTATGATTCAATATGAGTAATTGTAGACAGGTTGACGAAGCCAACTCAATTTATTCTAGTAAAGACTACCTATACAGTAGCTCAGTATGCTCAATTGTATATTGACAAGATAGTGAGTCTTCACGGGGTACCAGTATCTATAGTGTTAAATAGGGGTACTCAATTCACATCACTAGTTTTGGAGGAAACTTCAGGAGGCCTTGAGAACTCAACTCGATTTTAGTACAGTTTTCCATTCACAAACCGATGGTCAGTCAAAGCGTACAATTCAAACGTTAGAGGATATATTGAGAGCATGTGTTATGAATTTCGGAAGTGATTGGGAGTAACAGTTACCATTAATTGAGTTTTTCTACAATAACAGTTACCAATCAAGCATTGAGATGGCTCCATATAAAGCGTTATATGGTAGGAAATGTCGATCTCCTATTTGTTGAGAAGAAGTAGGAGATAGAAAGCTATTGGGGCTCGAGATTGTATAATTGACGACGAAGAAAGTGGTAGTTATAGAGAGCGTCTTAAGGCAGCTCATAGTAGGCAAAAGAGTTATAGCGGATGTGAGAAAGAAACATCTTAAATTTAGTGTTAGGGATCATGTGTTTTTTAAAGTATCACCTATGAGAGGGATTATGAGATTTGGAAAGAAAGGAAAATTGTCTCCTAAGCACATTGGACCATTTGAGATACTTGAGAGGATAGGAGTAGTGGCGTACAGGTTGGCTTTTTCATCGGATTTTTTAGGAGTTCATCTAGTATTTCATGTGTCTATGTTGAGGAAATACATAGCAGATCCTTCGCATGTCATTGAACCACAAACAATTGAGTTGAGTGAAGATTTGAATTATATAGAGCAACCAATTGTAATCGCGGATCGTCAAATTAAGAAGTTCAGGCATAAAGAGATTGCTTTGGTTAGAGTACAATAAAGAAATCATTCTGTCAAGGAGAGCATATGAGAGAGGATGAGATGCGAGACAAGTATCTAAATTTATTTTCACATCCAGGTATGTAGTTATTTCAAAATTCGAGGACAAATTTTTTTATTAGGGGGAGAGAATGTAATACCCAACATAAGTGTGGGCTTTTTGGAGACAAATTTCATAGGTGAAGGGTAAAAAGGTCATTGGACCATAACTTATTAAAAAAACAAAAACAAAAGAAAAGCTAGCCATCGGGAGAAGTTTATTCCCAAAGAAACCTAGCTACATTTCTGTAGAAAAATAGAAAGGGAACAAGAAAAAAACTGAAAGGGAATTGTGTGAAGAAAGAAGGAAGGAAGGAAAGGAGAAGAGGGTGGGTCTCCAGTGAGGGGACAAATTTCATAAGTAAGGGGCAAAAATGTCATTTGACCATAACTTAAAAAAAAATAGAAACAAAAGAAAAGCTGACCATCGGGAGGGGTTTATTCCCAAAAAAAAAAAGCCAATTGCATTTCTGCAAAAAAATAGAAAGGTAACTAGACAAAAAAGGAAAGGGGGCTGCGTGAAGAAAAGAGGAAGGAAGGAGAAGAAGGTGGGTCTCTGGTGAGTCAATTCACGCCGGTAAGAAGCTGGACATCAAGGGAAAGAGAGGAAAGGGAGAGAGAAAAGAGAAGAGAAGAGAGAAAGAAAGAAAATAGAAAAATAGAATAAAGCTCAAGGAAGGTATTAAAGGTTAGATGTTGTTTTATTATGATAATTATAGTGATTTTTATGCTAGTCTAATGAAAATTTTAACATGCATGGTGAAATTTGAATAGATGAAATTTTAGGATTTATGTAATTTTAAGAAATTAGAGAAAAATAGTTTCTTTATATTATTTAGAGTTAATAATCTTTATTATGATATGGATTAACCAAATTAGAAGAGGAAAGTTGATTTGGAAAAATTAAAATTGAGATTTGACCGTAGCATAGGCCATGCAAGATGATTAAATGAGTGAGCTAAGTCTTGGGGCCTAGATTAACGTTAGATTATTATTTTTTATGCATTTTTTAGTTATTTAATTTTAATCATAATGTTATATGATAGATTCAAGAGAGCATTTGATGGAAGAAGCTGCCTAAGAGGGTGATCAAGTCCGAGATTTTTGTACATAACCTATTTTGAAGGTGAGTATAATACATATTATAGATCAATAGTATTATATATTGCGTGTAAAGTGAATGGACATATTTTAAAGTATGTTATATGTATAAATTGAGATTGACATACATATATGTTGATAAATGGATGCATGTTAATAAAATGCATACAAAGTTGTTTATTTTATACATGAAAGTTTAAATGAGCTTGCAAAGTATTTAAAAGTGGATGATTTATGTTGAGTTTATGAGATAAGACATTTGGCATATTTCGAAATATATTTTTATACATTGTTGATTTTGACATCAAAAACTGAGAAAGTGAATGAATGCTTTGTGACAGTGATTTTTTTAAAGTAAGATTCTAAAAATTTAGTTGTGGGAATGATTTGAAAATAACTTTATGTAGAGCTAATTAAAACTAACAGAGTTATTGTTAGTTTGGGTGCACCTAGTATATGCCGGCTAAGAAATGTCCACAGTGATTCCCTTCCTTCGTGGGATAATATACCCTTCGGGGGACAACTCTTTGGGAATAGATTATCCTTCGAGGAACAGAGACATATTATCCTTCGGGGGACAGATTACCCTTCAAGGATAGCCCTTCGGGGATAGATTATTCTTCGCGGGATAATTACTTTTCGGAGGATAGTATGTTTTGCATAGTTGTGACTCCGAGAAATAATCAAAGTATCAAAATTATTTACAAAAATCAAGAATGTGATTTTATTGATTGTTTTGTGTCATATATGATGAATACTCAGATTTTACACTAAAATGGTGATTTTAAGTGATTGTTTTAAAAAGTAAAAATGGTATTTAGTTGTTTCAATTATAAAGTATTAATGGTGGTTGTTTATTGATTGTATGACTGCATGTATAATGGTATATAATATGTATTATGCTTACTGAGTGTGGAAAACTCACCCTTCAAATTTTTCAGTGTCTGTAGATAGTGCAGGAGTTAGAATCAAGGGGAAAATTGCATAGCCATTCAATTTGGAGGTAGTACCCGGTTATTTTTGTTCTTCTGGGTATAGAGTAGTATAATTATTGATAAGTACTAAAGTACATTAGTTTTTAGTAGGTTTTTAGGGTAAGTTTTTAGGATTTTTCTATGAGTTTTCCTCTGTTTCTTAGCTATTTCTTCTCATTTGTGATTTGAATGCCAAATTGTGTAAAGGTGTGATTTACATGTGATTTTGTGTTATTTTTGTAGGGTTTGTACATTTCATCACCAATTTGGAACAATTTGGATAGCAATTGGATAATATTTTCAGATGATTTAAAATTGGTAAAAGTCAAGAAATCCTTAAAGTGGTGCAAAGAAGCAATAGGCAAAGAAGAATTGGAAAAGAAACGGTTTAGCAGCCTGGACATATTTCAGTGATTTGATGATAACTTGAGCTAGAGATATTGGATTAAAGTGATTCATAAAGCATTTTGAATTTAAGACAATGATATATAATTCATATGAGATATCAAAGTCCAGTTCACACGTTTCGATGGTCAAAATTCCATGTAACTGAAGCACATTTGTACTGCAAAGCTGTTCCGACTAGTTCTTAGTATTTCAGCTATATCTCAGCCTACAAACCTTCAAATGACGTGATTCTTGTTTTTTTTGAAAGCTTATTCAAAGGGTTAAAACTTTTATGTTTTGAGGAAAAGCCAGTTCAACCGTCTTCAAGGTGAAATATTGCATGGAAGAGAAGTAAAATATTCTGACCAAGGCCGCAGGCAAGGCCTGGAGTGCGGCCTTGGTCAGAAAGGGAGAACACAAGGCCGTGAGTAAGGCCTTGCCACGGTCTAGTTACAGAAAGTTACATTTTTAAGTACTTTGGGGTGAATTTTTTGAGGGAAGAACCCTACCTCTTTGGAGAAGGGAAGAGGTAGTTTCTTTGGGTTCTAGGACACAAGAAATGTAATTATTAGGTTTAGTTTCTAAAGCATGTAATTTGCTTTTGCTTTTTATTTGGGAAAAAAAAATTAGGCCCTTTATGCATTAAATTTAGAGTTAAAAATGGACCAAGTTTAGTCATTTATATGTAAAGAGTGATTGAGATAAACATAAAATGACTTCACAAAAAACAAAAAAGAGAAAAATTCCCTAGTTTTAACCCAGTACATACCCGACTGGCTTCTATTCTTATAATTTTTAAAAATTCTAAATCAGCCAAGTACAGCAGATACCATATACAAATAGAAAACAATATAAATTTTCAATAATATAGCAATTGATATTATAACTAATGCAAAATAAAAGGTTATTTTTCAATCTTGCGTTGGAAATCCCATTTTGATTTTATTCATGAGTGGTTTTATTCCTTTTCTATCTTATCCGTGTATTTTTTGTAATTTGTATTGATTTTAATTTAAATTAAATTGTATTGGAAAAGACTTGAAAGACTTTTGAAGGAATGTTGAGTTCCATTACAACCTATTAATCTAACTCTTTATGGGTACGTTAATGTTCATACTTAATATGATTACAACTTAAAAAATACGACTATTTTAATATTTGAATAAATATTTGAAATTAAAATTAAATTTAAAATATAAAATTAATTCTTATTGCAAAATATTTGAAAAATGATTTCTCTCTCGGTGTTTTGATTATTTTTATTTATTTATTTTGCTAAAAATGATTTTTTTAAATGGATTTTTTGTTTTGGATTTTGTGTATAGTACAATTTAAATTAATAGACTGACCAATTGAAAATATTCTAAATAAATTTTACACTAACAAATAAATACATTTTTCAGGAGATAAAAAAAGAATCAAGCCGTTCAGTTGGACAGTTTCACTTCGATCACAGTTACTTGCACTTAAGTATTCGTTTCAGTGTGTTTCTTTTGGATTTCAAACCGTAACTTCCCTAGTTGGGCTTTGCCCATGTTCACTTATCAAACCCAACCCAGATAGGAATCTAGCAAAGTTAATGGATCAATTGGTTGCTAGTTCAACCAATTAATAAGGTAGATTAATCGATAGGTCACTAAAATAATTTTTTGTAAAGAAAATTTACTATTTCAGGTATTCAATATTTGAATTTAATATAAAAACTAATAAAACTAAAAAAAATAATAAAGAAAATATTAATAATAGTGACAAACATAGCCTCGTAGTAATTGTAGAAGGTTTAAAAGGAAGGTTGAATTTGATTAGAATTAGACCAATCTAACTTCTATATGTTTCCATAAATATCCTTTTTTAATAATATGATTACCACTTAAAAAAATAAGAGTATTTTAGGAAATACATTATTAAATCACTCAAGATCCTACATGCTTTTATATATACTAAAAATGTGGCACGTGCTTTGCATGTTTAATAGTTGTTTAATAACTGATATAATAAAAGGCCAAAAAAAGATATTAATTTTGGTTTCTTATTTTTTAAAGCCATGTCTAAAAACTATGTGAGATTCAAGTTAATTATGTCCTTAAAAACAAAATAAAGGATAACCACCTATTATTAAAAATGTACATTTCAAGTATCACAATACTACTAACTTTACTTTAATAGTTTCACATTTATCTTTTCTTAACTTCATGCATTATTTTCTTTTCTAAAAGAATTTGAATAGAATATATGAATATCTCTAATAGCATTTGGAATAATGTTAGTTTCTTTAAAATATCTTTGTGAAAGAAATTATGAAATTTTTAAAAAAAATTTAAATTGTTATCATATAAATGGTAACCCGTTCTTGTATAAAAATATGTAATTATGCTTGAAATCCCTAAACTTTTGATAAGTTGCTAATAAATTTGCATATATCTATTATATCGATGAAATATCAAATTAGACTTGAATATAATTGTACCACAATTAATATTTCTAAATGACTTATTTAAAATTTTTTTTGATACTTTTACCAATTTTAAATTTGTCTATTATGATTACTATTTTTAACGAATCTAAGATGTATATAAGAATGATGATAACTTTGTCATTTGGGTATCTCAAATAAATACAATTTACAAAGACACTTGTAAGTCTAGTGATTCTAACTTTCAAATAATGAATTATTTCAAAGGTAGCACTTATTTGTTGCATACAAACATAATGCTACTATTGTGCAAAATTAAGTTATATCGTTTGTTTTGATTGATTATGCAATAAAAAATGTACAATTATTTTTTGAACATGTCATTTGTAATCTTGTGATGACATATCTTATTTAGTTAGGTATTTTTTTACTATTTTAATTCTATTTTATTATAATTTTTATCTTGTTTATGCATAATTGGTAATATTCTTCTTCTTCCTGTATACTTTACCCATAAACAATTGTAAACCTAAACATTCTAAAATATATTTTATGTTTTATTTTCTTTACCCAAAATAAACATAATTTTATAATGAAACTCCATAATGTATACCATTCACTTGAAAATTAATATGATTTTGTTTTGTACTATTTAAATATATATTAAAAAACTAATAGTCCAATTCTTTCTTTCATATATTTCCTTTAATGACAGAGCTTAGACTTGTATTGTCATAAATAATAAAATTTCTATGGTATGATGTATCTGAATGATACACTTCCAATATATTTATAATAAATTCTTTTTAAGTATATGAATTCCTTTTCCTAAAAAAAAAGCATATGAATTCCTTAAATTTATCTCATTTTAATGATATTAATCAATTGATAGATAAATTTTACAAAATTCTAATTTTATGAATTAATATTATTAAATATTTGGCCTTTTCATGGATGCTGACCTATAATTGATCACTCAGTAGAATCAATTAATATTAGTTTTCAAACTCAAAAATTTATGTAATAAATATATAAACTTTTAGTGTCAATTAAAATATCATATATTATGAGAATGATAAGTTTTAAAATTTGTTAATAACTATAGCCACAAAAAATGAGCAAAATCTTATATTTTATATCTAGTGCAAAAATTAATGCATTTGTAGGTATTGAACTTCTCAAGTCCATTTTTTATCAATTTGGTTTTTCATTTTTCCTCTCGCTACTATAAGAGTCCAAGAAATAAGATATGACTTGATTTTGTGTTATATGAAATTTTAAAACTACAAAAATTTAGTTTATAATGCAAGAAATTATAAGAGTCCAAGAAATTATCTATTAAATTGAAAAGAAAAAGCTAGATAGGAAATATTTAAATGTTCCTTTCTAGTATTTTTTTATTAATATCTAATTTTATACTCGTAGTATGTAATTTGTATTCTTTTTAATTTGTGCATGAAAAGCTGGATTTTTGTGAGTGAATTTAAAGCTAAAGATGTGTAAAGTTTAGTCATTCACATGTAAATAATGATTGAGATAAACATAAAAATAATTTCACCAATAAAAGAAGAAAATTTTCCACTTTCTCACCCACTACATACATGGTTGTCTCCTACTCCTATAACTTTTAAAAATTCTGAATCATCCATGTATAATTATTATTACATATAATATTCTTTCAGACAACGTAAAGTTTTATTATTACAAACTGATGCAAAATAGGTAGTTTTTCAATTTTGCATTAAATTCCTTTCTAATCTTACTCGTGAGGAGGACTTTTATTCCTTTTTAATTTTTTTGTTTTATATTTTAAAACTAAATTAATTTAATTGTGAAAGACTTGAAAAATTATTGAAGGAATGTTGAGTTTCATTAGAACCCTAATAATCTAAGTCTTTATGTTTTCATAAATGTCCATTTTTAACGTGATTAGACTTTAAAAAAATGCCTTTCTAAAAAAATATTAAATACTAAAAAACCAATGACACTTAGAATTAAATAAAATGTTGCAATTAAATTAAATTTAAAAATATAAAATTATAAATATTTACATATTCATTTCTCTTTCTGTGTTTTGGTTATTTATTTATTTATTTTTGCTAAATGACTTTTTTGGTTTAATTTTGTTGTAGATTTTGAAACTTAAATTTATATATAGATTAATTAAAAGTATTAAAGAGGAAAATATATTTTTTTATACTAATAGATAAGTATATATTTTTGTAGTATCTAATTTAAAATTGTCCCTATAAAAGATTTGAAAGACTTTTGAAGAGGTTGAGTTTGATTAGGATTTAATTAATTAACTTTTTGTAGTTCCATTAATATCCTTTTTTGTAATATGACTATAACTTAAAAAATAAGGGTACTTTTAGAAATACATTAATTGTTAAATCACTTAAGGTCCTACATGCTTTTATATATAATAAATAAATAAATAAATAAATAAATAAATAAATAATATATATATATATATATAGATAGATAGATATAGATATAGATGTTTTCCATGTTTCAATTCTGTTCATTTTTATTTAGTTGATAACTTCACACAGAAGACAAAGAACGATCTAAATTATACATAGACATTGACCTCATGTTTTGAAGTCAATAAAGAGTGAGATTGTGATGATTGTAATTGGTCAAACTCTAAATTCTTGTTCCCAAAATCAATTGCAACAGGAAAGACTAGGAAAATTAACAGAGAACAATAATTGGAAAAATGGTGATGCATTGATACCAGTGAAGATTGATCAATTATGTATCAGAAACTAAAATAAAATCATTAACCTTGTAACAAAATCTGAAAAGGAGTGGATGAGATTCGTGTATATAACTAAGCGCCGGATTATCTAATTAGCATGATTTCAGGTTTCAAGCTATATTATCTAATTAAAGTCAAGGAAATTCCAATAACTGAAGTGACTTTTTTTCTTCACTCCGAATCCAACATGCCTTTTTTCTTTTTCCACTGTACATGGACTTTCTTTTTCCATGAGGATTGGATAACATTAAACCATATGTGTACCTTCTATATTTAACTAACAACTAATTAACGTTGATTTGAGCAATCTGCAATCCTAGAAATCAAGTTCAAGAAAAAATACGTTTAAATGGCAAAGGGTATTGCTTGCAAAAAAGCACTTTCAATACGATATTTTACTGTTAGAATTTTGTGCTTTTTTTTTTTGTTTTTTGGAAGATATTGTATCTTTTAGAAACCATGAAGATAATACTCAGTATCCATGAGTCAATCATTTCAAAATTATTCATACTACTCTTGTCATATGCGGTACCAGTGGGTTTACGTGACTTCGTATCCTATCGTTTCCATCCTCGTGTCACGTTCATGCATGCTTATCCATACAAATATAAGGTTCTCTATTCTCTTCAAACTTGCAATTTTAAGCAAATTATCTACTGTTATTACTTGATTTCTATTTTGGACTACACACAGTGTCTTATACAGTGAGCAAAATACAGGGGAATAGCCATGGCAAGTTCATCAAGTCTAATATCCGAGCTGAAAATTGATGCATTTCTAGTGCATCCAATTTATTTATCAATATTTGTTGCATTTCTTGTCACGTCTCGTACTCGGGACATAACACTACCGTGATTAGGCTAAGCTGAGTCACAAGACTCATAAAGTCAAAGCATCTAACATAAATACCCCAAATATTACACATACAAAGCCATTAGCAATATCCCAAGTCAAGTAATAACATTAGGTATAAGTACATTGTCATCCACTACCATAACCTTCAAATCTTTACATACACAATTCCAAATGTCTATCATATTAACTAAGGTCTTAACCTAACATAAGAGAGTACAAACATAGTGTAAGAGCATAAATACAAACCATTTCTAGCTTACTAACATCTAATCACCTTGTATACTCCGAGTGTCAGCACACTCTCCAACTACACAACTATCAAGCACTGCATATCAATAATGAAAGAGTGAGTGACAAAATCACTCAGGAAGTGACAAAAGTATCGCCTTGCGGCTTGATAGTATCGTACATATACTTACGTTCAAATCACATAGTTAGTAGTTCACATAATACCATATAGACTAGACAAATTCTCATTCAATCACAATTCGAATAACAAACATGAAAACCAAACGAAGCACTTCAAACAAAGCATCATTACATTCATACAAAGCATCATTGCATTCAAACAAAGCTCTGGATATCTAGTCATTCACTGTAACTTGGTTGCCCGGTCATATTGACATTTACCCGGTCAATTCGGTCAGACTGACTTCAACCCGGTCAGCTCGGTCGTATTGACTTTTACCTGGTCAGTTCGGTCCTACTGACTATCACTTGATCAGTTCGGTCCTACTAACTATCACCCGATAAGTTCGGTCCTACTGACTATCACCCGATCAATACGATCACTTATATAACATCAGACATACCTTACTTCATTGTGCAAACAATTCGTTATTCAATAATTCATTTGTATCACATATATCATCAAGTCATAGAAAATGAGAACATAATCACAACCAAGCCATTTAATATAGCAAATAGGGTTTCAAAGCAATTATACTTGGTAATTACTCATTTCCAAAATCCAAGGGATACAAGTCTCACTTGCCTCGGTCCGAGCAAACTCAATACTCCACAAAGGGTTGATCACGTTCTTCGCCTAAAACATATAATTAAACATCCGATTATACACTAACTCTACCAAAAAATCATAATTGAAACTTAAACTGGAACTTAGAACGTAAAACGAAGCAAAACAGTCAACACTGGGGTGATCCGTGAGTGGGAGTGACTGATCTGCGCTTGCGGATCCCAAAACCTGGCTCGCAGCTTCCCTTGGTAGAGGTGAGCCGTGGGCACATCCTTAGTAGCTGCAACCGTGGCTAGGCTTAGACCTGGTTGCGGCTCAACAGGAAGAAGCTAGCCGTGGTCTACCTCCAAGTGAGCCACGGTTGCGGTTTAGCTAGGCCTCACCAGCGGCTCAAAGTTAGTGACTTGCCGCAGGTCAAAGCCAGTTGAGCCCTACCCATGGCTTGGCTCCCTCGACCCACGTCTCACCTGCGAAATCCTGCAATTCTAACTGTTAACTCCTCCAAACTTCACCCTACACCCCACACACTCAAATCCAACTCCAAAATGGCAAGAATAGGCAGTATTTCTTCACATTAAGCTCAATGCACTACAAAGTCATAAGCCACAAGTTATAAACACATTAACTCTCCAAGTTCCTCATAATCAACCACTCAATTCACATCTTCCTACACTACCCATACATAGCACAAGACCATAAAGCATAATCCACTCTAAAACTCCCATTAATCACCCATTAAACACTACTCACATTATAAGCCAAGACCCAAGAAATATGAAATAAGGTTTGGGAATATTACCTTGGGTAGTAGGGGGGTTTGAAGCCTTAAGATGTCCTCTTCTTGTTCCTCTTAAAGAAGGAGTTCCTTTACTTCCTTCTTCAACAAAGAGTAGGGAGAGATTTAGACAAGGAAGACAAGAGAGTTTTCAAGGAAGAAGAAGAAGAGAAAATGAGAAAAGAGAGTGAGAGCCCTAGTCTTTTGGGGTAAAGAAAACAAATTATCAAAATTGCAATCAAATCCCTCATGGTTTTCAATTTACCATTTCACCCAAATTATGCCAAAATTACAAGAATACCCCTGAAGGTCATTGGTATTGCACTTCTTATATGGTTTCTCTTCAAAATTTTCTCGACTGTGAGAAAAAATTAGCTACTATCACTACCAGCGCTGCCAATTATTGGAAATCTTCATCAGCTGAACTCACTACCTCACCGTCCTTTCCAAGCTTTGGCCAAAAAGTATGGTCCAATCATGCTTCTCAATTTTGGAAGTATACCAACAATCGTAATTTCATCAGCTGATACAGCTAGCCAAATCATGAAAACCCATGATCTAGTTTTCTCCGATAGGTCTTTTTCCAGCACTTCTAATCGACTTCTGTACAACGTGAAGGATATTTCAGTTGCCCCTTATGATGAATATTGGAGACAGTTAAAAAGCATTTGTGTTCTTCAGCTCCTAAGCAATAAAAAAGTTCAGGCGTTTCAGAATATAAGGGAAGAGGAAACTGGGCTCATGATGGAGAAGATTAAAGAGTCTTCTTTGAATTCGATGCTTGTGAATTTGAGCGAAATGTTTGTCTCTGTAAAGAATAATACCGTGTGTATATCAGCTTTCGGAAAAAAAATATGGAGAAGGAGAAGCTAGGAAAAAATTTAAGCTGCTGTTGGTTGAATTTTTGCAGTTGTTGAATAGTGGTACAAGTATAACTGAATTTGTTCCATGGCTTGGATGGATTAATCGAGTTAATAGTTTCGATGCTAGAGTGGATCTGGAGCTAAAGAAATCTATGACTTCCTAGAAAGCGTGCTCCAGGAGCGCTTAGATAGTTCAATGGAAAATCCCAAGTCCAGTGGTGAGGCGATTGATGGTGAAAGTAGAGAAGATTTTCTCGATATTTTGCTCAGAATCTACAAGGGAAATGAGACAGGTGTTGCCATGAATAGGAATAGCATCAAGGCCATAATATTGGTGAGCATAATTTTCTCTAGTCTGTTAATTGCATAAACAATGAGACATCAGTGAGAATTTCTGAAATTAATGTGAAGAAAACCAATCATATCATTCATTTGCATAGGGAAGGCGTGTTGACAGCCGCCAAAATATTAAACATCTTTCAATTAATTAATATGAGATCTCCCCAAAGTCCTTATTAAAAATTATGAAAGTTTGTGATGAGGTTGTCAAGAACAACCCTTCAAAGCATCCACAAAATTCTTTACAGTTTAGGGTGGTAAATTTCTTGGAAGTTCCAAGAAAAAAATAGTCAATTTATCTCCAGCATCTAGACTATAATATAGCCACTATTAGAAGATATTTGTAAATTTGTTTCTCGAACTTTTTGGACTATTCTACAACTAACTTACCATGTTATAGTTGTAACTTTGCCTCTAAAAAATTTTTCTTGAGTGTTTTTTGTTAATAAATTTTAAATGTTTAAATTATGTACTTTTCTAGTCATTATTTATTAGGTCAATCTTGTCCACGATTTAAAAAATTTCCTAATACTTTGCATCTTTAAATTTGGATTAACCTTGTGTGAAAACGGGAGCGTTAAGATTTTAGTCACATGTGCAATAAGAAGCCACACAATTTAATATGCACCTATGAAAACGGGAGTCATCGATGTAAATACTCGTATATGTATAAGATTTACCCTAAACTTTAAGAAAATTTTTGTATTGGACATCTATAAGTTAGCCTTGATTTTCAAAATAGAAGTCCTAAGGCTACCAATATATTTCATTTTTTCTACTTGAAAATCTCTAATATGGTCAATTATTTCATGCAATTCAATCTAGTTGAATTCTACATTTTAGGCTTTAAGGAAAACCACAAAGAATAATGAACTTTTTCTTGTATTTTTCTCATTGTAGGATGTATTTTCCGGTGGAACTGATACGATTGTCACAGTGTCAGAATGGAAAATGACAGAGATCCTAAGACACCCTATTGAGATGAAGAAATTGCAAAATGAAATTAGAGGGGTCCTTGGTTGCAAACAAAGCACAACTGAGAATGACTTGGAAAAGATGCATTATTTAAAGGCAGTGATCAAAGAAACTCTTCAGTTTACACCCTCCAATTCTATTGCCGGTTCCAAGGGTAGCAAGAGAAGATGTCAGAGTAATGGGATATGATGTTGCTGCTGGGACAATGGTGATCATCAATGCATGGGCAATTGGTAGAGATCTTGCATATTGGGATGAACCTGAGAAGTTTAAGCCAGAGAGATTTATGAATTCTTCTATAGATTTTAATGGGCATGATTTCCAGTTGATCCCATTTGGTGCTGGTAGGAGAGGATGCCCTGGAATTGCTTTTGCAATGGCAAGTAATGAACTCATGTTAGCAAATTTGATAAACAAGTTTAATTGGAAATTGCCCAATGGTGCAAAGGGGGAGGAGTTCGATATGAATGAATTCCCTGAAGTTTCAATCCACAGAAAGTTCCCACTTCTTGCTGTTGCAACTCCATTTCCTTGAAAATCATATACTGCCTTGTGGCGAAATAGTTGTACTTTTGACCTATTTTTGTGGTGTTGTATCTATGTTTTGATAATGGCTAACTTGCCGTAGTTTTGTCCTACTTTTGCATTTTGCATCTGTATTTCGAATAGTGCACTCATTTTCAGTCTCAACACGTCAGGAGTAATGGTATTCTTTCCAATTTCCACGCACACTATAGAGAGATACTATTTTAGGGTATCATCAAAACACTAGAGAACATAAAATGATGAGGTTTTGCTATTTAGAAAGGGAGTAATGGGAAGAAAAGAAGCAAGAACATGGAATATTGGAGATAATGGGACCGGAGCCTCACAATTTTCCACTTTTTAGTTCCCGCAAATTGAATACGATATAACTGTTCAGTGTAATCATTGAATGGGATAACCGCAATTTTGGTTATCGATTGAGTTGCGTTAAAAGATGAAAATTGTGGTCTTCGTTTCATCAATCGTATTCTCGCCAAAGCAGGCGCAGATGCGAGGAAGTGCCATAGATGATTCCAAATTTGATGCCAACATCAGGATTGAAACTAGTGATGCCCATTATACATTGTCCCGACTTGGTGTAGAGAACATATGTTAATCTGATTTGATGTGACTTTTTATAATATATCAATACATAATTACACCGACCATGCTTTTTTATAGTTGTTTTCTTTGGATTCTGATCGTAGCTCTATTATTTGAGTTCTTACTAGGCCTCATTTATGTGTCATTGCTACACACATCAAAAGTTTATCAATTTATTTGTAATGAGTGTTGATAAACTTTTAATATACATGAGCAACGCCACATGAATGGGGCCTAATTAGGGCTCAATTAATAGGGTTGATAGAAGTGGCAGTGCCACATGAATGGGGTTCGGTGAGAGTTAAATTAATAGAGTTAATACATGTGGCAGCGCTACATAAATAGGGCATGGTAGGAGCGCAATTCATGGGATCCTCAATCCCATTAATTGAGCCCCTACTAGGCCTCATTCATGTGACGCTGTTACGTGTATCAAAAGTTTATCTTGAATCATTTTTATTTGTAACGATTATTGATAAACTTTTGATACACGTAACAGCGCCAAATGAATGAGACCTAGTAGGGGCTCAATTAATGGGATTGATGATCAAATTTGATTCTGATTCTTAGCCCCATTAATTAAACCCCTACCAAATCCTATTCATGCAGCGTTGCCACGTGTATGAATAGGAGTCCAGGCTACTGTGTATACCCTATCAAGAGATTTGAATACAAGACAAAAATAATTGTAGGTTACAAATTTTCGAACCCTGTAAATCATTCGTGATGGAGAGTAAATCACCACATACAACTTATGAACTGCACTTTAAGGAAATTGTATAAATGATGTATTACTTCTTGTGAATAATACATGGCAGTAAATCGAGATTTTAAATGACAAAGAACCCTTGCAGATTTCTTCATGAGACTATGGCCTTTCTATTTTTGTGTTGTCATTTTTCCCAAATGAATTGGCACTTGTACCGGAAGCCTAAATGTTTGTGGACCTCATTTGTATGTGGCGTCAAATCGTCTGCTGTTCATAACCTGGGGAGAGGATCGTCGGAAATTATAGGTGCAATTACATCATCTAATTCGTGGTTGAAATTGATGATAAAGATTGAAAGTTTTTTTGGACAATTGAATATATTACACGTAGTAGGTTATAGAGTAAACAATTTTGTAGCTTATTTATATTTATTAGTTAGTGTTTATACTTATTCTATATGTGTGTGTGTGTGTGTGTGTATATATATATATATATAATTATCAGAGTTCAATTCTCGTTGCCTCTTCTAGCTTTGTTATCATCTGCTCCTCTTACCATTTTAAAATAAAAACATAAATAAAAATGACCAGAAGTTTGTGCTAGGCTATTCCTCCTTTGTCTAGTTAAATTACAATAGCAAGTCATGTCTGGTCAGGGCTAATTTCAAAAACTCCGCTTAACATTTAGTCAAAGTTGTAGTTTATTTCTAACTTTTGATTCTTCTTAACATTTAAAATATTGTGAATTGAAAAAAACACCACCTCCTAAACAATTTTTCAAATTAAAAATTATTTTCCACTTTCATCTTTGCGGCTTTATAGTTGAAAAAAGAAATTGTTCAAAAAACTGGTAAAGCTCATCATCCATAGATTTATTTGATAAGCCTTAAATTGTTATCATACACTAAGAGCCTGGCAACTTGTGTTTGATTAATACTATAAAATTTTCAAAGATCAAATCATCTAAGAACTTGTGACTTTTTCTTTTTTTTTTTTTTTTTTGCTAAAGAATTTTAACTTTTATGGCTAGTTTTTGGACCTTTGGGTAGTAAAAAAAAAAGATAAAGAAAAATACTTAAAGAAAAGAAAATGTGTTGTTTAGGAGTATAGAGAAACTGAAGCGAATAAATTTGGATATGTATTTTCGTTTTAGAGTATTTGGAAAAAATTCATAATTTCAAAAATTATTTAGGATATGGCATTTTTATCAATTCACAATATTTTAAAGTTTAAATTGATAAGGTGGACTGAAATTGGAAAAAAAATGAGAAGAATTAAAGGTTAGGGGATAAATTGCAACTTTGATCAAACGTTAAGTGGAGTTGAGATTAACCCTATCTCGTCATGAAGCTTTCTACAAGTCTTAAGGCTTTAAAACAATAAACAGTTAAAAAGAACTTGGCCGTGCAAAAGTGACGAAAATCTTTCAATTCATCAACTTTAACATAGACAACTAGGACTCTGGAATACTTGTAGCGTTGAGTTCTAAATTTTTGTATTTCTTTCTAATTACATTTTTTTTATGGGAAAAAAGATTCTAGCAGTTTTTCAAATTTTAAAAGAAAGAAACATTGCCACTCTATCCCAGAAGACATTTTGTGGAAAAGAGAACTTAGACGTTTTCAGGAAAATCTATAAACATTTAGATGTATATAATTATGAGAAAATTGCAGTTTTTGTACCCAATGTTTTGAACATCAATAGTTTTGTCAATTGCAGTTTTAGTGCCAAATGTTTTGGACATCAATATTTTTAGTCACTAAACTTTGAAAGAAAGCAAATCTAGTACCAAAGGTTTTAATTTTTCAGCACATTTAGTCCTATTGAGGTCTTTTTAATCCTTAAAGTTTGGATAAAAACAAATCTAGTATCAAATATTTTAATTTTTCTACAAATTTAGTCCAATTTACTAGTTTTGTCAAAATCTTATTAAAATTAGGTCACATAATACTCATGTGATAGTAACCAAATTTGAAAAATAAAAAAGAAAAAAAATTAATTGCTATAATTTGTAATTAAAGGCTCTAATTTAAGTAATTAGTCTTTACTCAAAAACAAATTAGAAAATAAAAAAAGCTAATACACTTGGAAAAAGTTCAAATCTTCAAACTGGCAATCAACATGACCCTCTCTCTCTTCACTCCCACTCTCTCTTCCTCTTTTCAATCTTAAAGAAAACCCTAAAACTGTACTTTGAAGAGAAAATTTTGCTCTTCAGTGTCTCTGAAAGATTTATTTAAAAAACATTTGACTATTTGTAATTTTTATTCATGACAAAAGAGATCAAATAAGTAGCAAATCAAAGAGTATTTTTAATTTTTTTAAATTTGGTAATTGGCACGTGAATATCAAGTAACTAGATTCTGATAAGATTTTGGCAAACTGATTAATAAAATTGAATGTCTAAAAAATTGAAACACTTGACACTAGATTTACTTTCATGCAAACTTTAGGGACTAAAATTGTTTCAATAGGACTAAATGTGCTAAAAATTTGAAAACTAAAACTACTAATGTCTAAATTCAATACCTAAGCTGCAAAGTTCTTAATAATTAAATCCATAAAATTGTTGAAGTTCTATAAGTGATATGCATTTTTCGACTTTAAATTCCTCAGAGTTTTATCAGGTGTTTACATTTTCCAAATGGACACTCATTTATTCATCTAGGCAGGGACTAGAAATTGAGAGATAGCTGTACACTCTGAAATGGTGACATTATATAAAGGTGTACACCCAGTACACGCGTTGCTCTCAACTAGCGCAAAAGCTGGATGTTAATTTAAAGATGCTATTGCACCTTGCCTCTCTTTGCTAGGTTTGAATAGTACACGATAATTTGGTAATGACGATTCCAGAAAATGAATGTCACGAAAATGCTAGAATTCAATAAAATTTTGATACACTAGGATGATGTGAGTACACGTTTGAAAATTCAAACAGAAGATAGTGAGCGCGTGCGCGAATATTGTTACTCTATTACGTGTGTAAGACACTTGGATGCTATGTTGGAAACTTTAGCAAATCGTTCAAAAGATCCAGGTCTTACAATTTGAAAATTTTATACGTGTCTAATTCTACCTACCTTGTTAATTCAATCTGTACTATCTATTGTCAAAACATTTGAGTCTTTAGTCTACAACTATAGGATGGAGGGAATATTAGAGAATCTAGAATACGATCGAAAATATGGACAGCACTGCATTTACGGCAAGTAGTTTTGCATTTACTACTTTCATGTGCAGGAGTTTTAGTTTGTTTTTGTTTGTTTGTGGCTGTAAATTTTGACATTTCCACCAGCCAAAGAAATCAAAATTGTCAGCAAGTTTTATGGGAAAAAGTTGCCTTCCGTTTGTTTCGGCTACAAAAGTCTGAAATTGCAACTTGAGCGTGCCGAGTTTTTGGGCATGCGACATTTAACGAGAAGAGCAAAATTGGAGTGAATTGCTTGGGAAAACACTAGTATAAATAGGGGTGTGTTTCTTCAGTCGTTTGCATCAAGAGCTGAACCAGTAAAACAGATAAACAAAGAGCTCTGAGTATTAGTCAGTTTCTAGTGTGTGATTTTGAAACTCAACTAAAGGAGTTCTCCAATTAATATTAAGTGTTGTGTGTTCTTGTATTTTGAGAGTTATTCTCTAGTTGTTTAATAAACAAGTTGTTCTACTATTAATAAATATTGTTATAAATTGTTTATTTCGTCTCCTTAAATTGTGGATTTAATCTAACATTATTTGGGTTTTTTGACGTTGGGGAGTATATTCCTTGGCTTGCCTGGATGAATCGTTTCAATGGTTCAAATGCAAAAGTGGAGAGAGTAGCCAAAAGTGCCGAAGAATTTCCTGGGGTTGTAATCGAAGAGCATAGGAATAAAGCAAATATTGATGAAAATTCCAATGAACCAAGAGACTCAGACTTAGTGGATGTCTTGCTTGAAATTCAAAGGGAAAATTTGATTGGCTTTTCTAATGACCTTGACGCATTGAAAGCTGTCATTCTCATGGTTCAAAGTTGTGGTAGCATTTGCACTCGTAGCGTGTATTACATCGATCTAGGCACAACAGTTATAGGTCTCGGCGAGACGAATATTTTAGAATAATTTTATTTTAAATATTATAAACAATCATTCAAGATATAGAAAATATGCCAAACAAAAATAATTAAAAAACTAAAAAAATTTCTAGAATGTACTATCCTTACATTAAAAAAATTATGTGGGAACTTTAATGGAAATATAAATTTTGGGCAGAACAATATATTTGACCAAATGTTTGGGATGTTTGTAAAATTTTATAATAATATTGGGGGCATGTTGAAAAAGGAACTTTTTCTAAACCCTACTAGACATTCTATCTTCACAAGCCGTCAACCATTATCCATCTTCTATCCAAAACTTCCAATAGATTTCTGTATCTCTTCCATCGATGCTTGTTCTCTCTTCCGTCGACCATTTTAACATCATTCTTTATGTTTGACCTGCATAGGATTTGCATGGATCTGGTCAAAACTTGAGCAATTCTCATCTTTTCCTTGCCATAGATCATCTTCTTCGTCTTCTCTTTCTTCACTCCGACGTCTACAGCGATGTCGGACCAGTGTCCCGTACCTGGATCCGCGTCGTTTCACGACAACATGTGTACACTGGTTGTGAGAGGCGAGTCCAGATAACATAGCTCACAGGCATGGCTGCCAATTTCACTTTGAGAAATGGTTCTCTAGCTATTGATAAAATTGGTCATGCTTTTTCGTCTGCATTCGTCTTTTGGGACTCCCTCATCTGCAGCCTCATCTCTCTGCATGCATTGAGGTTGTCTAAGCTAAAAAGTGTGTGAGATGTTGTTTGTCGTACAATTGAATATTGTTTGAGAGCAAAATTTGACCCGTGAGGGGCATGGTACGAAGGCTCTTTCTATAACCAAAAAAAAAAAAAAAAATGAGAACGACTTGGTACCTTGAAAGAGTCATTCAGGCATCTCATGTCCGAGTTGACCTAATCCGAGCGAGTGCTTAATGAGTTTGCCGTCTCCGAGTACGATTGGAACGGTCTCAGACCGGATTCCTCCATTCCAATGATGACATGATCGAGCCTACGAACCATGGTCATTATGGTAAGACTATTGGTTTCTTTTCTCTACCAAATCTTTCTTAGGAATTATTTTCCAAATATAATCTATTCCAAATTTTCAAATTTTCTCTACCAAATCTTTCTTAGGAATTATTTTCCAAATATAATCTATTCCAAATTTTCAAATTTTCATTGATGAGAATATAGCATGTGTTGTTCGTTTGTAAATGGTTAAGTTAGCTGACAAAATATAGGAGATTCTACAATCCCGGTATAAAAAAAAAAGTTGATGCACTTGTTTAATAGTACCACTGAATTAATAATTTTAATGCAATTATGTTTTTATGAATCAGGACATGTTCGCTGGTGGAACTGATACAACACACACAATTATGGAGTGGACAATGGCTGAACTGTTAAGGCATCCAAAGATCTTGAATAAGTTGCAGACTGAGGTGAGACTAATAGCCCAAGGAAAATCAGGAATTGCTGAGGACGATCTAGACAAAATGCATTATCTAAAAGCAACAATAAAGGAAGCTTTGCGACTCCATGCCCCTATTCCATTACTAGTTCCTCGAGAATCAACTCAAAACGTCAGAGTAATGGGACATGATATATACTATGAATGCTTGGGCAATCGGTAGAGTACCCCAGGGTTGTGGAACAACCATGAAGAATTTCAACCTGAGAGATTCTTGGATAGTAATATAGATTTTCGAGGTTTCAACTTCGAATTAATCCCATTTGGTTCAGGAAGAAGGAGTTGCCCAGGTATCAGGTTTGCCATGGCTGTTAATGAGCTTGCACTAGCGAAATTAATGCATAAAATTGACTTTGCATTGCCTGATGGAGATAAACCTGAGGATTTGGACATGTCTCAAATCAACGGTATTGCTGTTCATAAAAAAATTACTCTCCATGCAGCTTGCAATTCTACATGCGTATTAGTACTGCCATTTTTCATTATACTTCCAGTTTCCTTCGGCCTTAATAAATGTAGCTGTCTTGGTATCGATATTAGGAAGTCCCTTTGCACTTATTCTTTGTCAAATGAGACCCCAGTAAGGATAATTTTCGAAAGATTAATTAATTTTTTCTGATTTTCCTTTTTCTTTTCTTTGACAAAGAAAAGAGATTTGGGTGCAATCTTTGGCCATTTGCATCAGAACAAAATAAAATTTGTCAATAATAAATCCCAAAATAACTGTAATTTGTTTACATGACACGAGTTTTAAGAAGCAATTTTGGGGGCAAGTTGAAGTTTCTTTAGTTTTCTTTTCCCTGGAGTTTCCTCAAAAAGTTGCGGAACGTTAATTACCCATGAGGATTGCAGTTCAGATCCACAGTGCCAACTCCAATGCCACCAATTAAAAGTTGCTACATTACATTTGCACTTATCATTGTTAAGATAAATCAGATAACTACATACATGTACATACAAGGTGGCAATTCTTGATTGGTGGTGCTGGAGTTGACACTAGAAAAGATGACATTGAGGATTTGATCTAGTGGAAATTGTCCTGTACAATGTGCAAAATGCTCAAGGTATTCTAAATACTAATTTACAATTTATACTAACCAACGAACATAGTATAAAATTGGAATACTTGATTAACCTAGTACCCTATGTGAAAAGACTGTCAATAGGTCCAAGTTGGCCCGGAAAAAACTCACGAACTTAACCTTATATTGAGCCAAATCGAGATTGGGCCAAAATATTTTTGAATCGAGCTTGAGCCTCACAAGGCTCAGGTCCGTTATAGGCCCGACTCATATATATATGTGTGTTGTAGACACCAAATTTTGACACACCTTTTGTAAAAATATGTTGTCACTTTTATTTTAGGGGGTATTTTCCTATTTTTCAGGGGTCGAGTACAATTTTCGCATATTATGTCTAATTCGTCACATCAGGGACAAAATGGTAATTTCGCCATGTAAATATTAATTTATTTTATTTTATTTCCTAAATACATGATTTTACTATTTTTATCATTATTTATGATTTTAATGATTTTTGGGAGTCATTCATTATTTATTTAAAATTTTAGTATTTTTTTTATTCAACGGCACGTTTTCCAATGCACTATTTTTACGATAATTTTCAAGTGAAAAATTTTATATTTTCATTTTTTTATATTCATAAATTTTCTGTAAAATTACATAATTTTTAGAGGTCATTTAGTATTTATTTATTTTTTGTCTTTTTGTTTATTAAGGGCACGTTTTTCGAGAATGCGTTAATCTTAAAAAATTTTGAGTGAAAATTATACTATATGTGCTTTATGTGATAATGCATGTTGTATAAAATTTTTGTGATGTCATTTATTAATTTTCATAAATTTTATAATTTTTGTCATATTTAGGTCACGTTTTCCAATGCACTTTTTATTTACAATTTTCTTTATGAGAATTCTACCTATGAGCATTTTATAAATTTTATGTTAAAAAAAAAAAAAAAGAAAGAAAAGAAAAGAAAAAAATTATTATTTTGTTTTTGGTAAGACCATTTGATATTTATTTTAAGTTGTATTTTTTTAATATTAAATTAATCTTTAAGTTGTTGCACTAAATTTTACCTTTTCTTTTTTATAATGTTATACTTCAATTTTTTTATATAATATAATTAAAAAAAAAAAGAGTTCAAGTAGTTTTATTTTATTTTATTTTCATTTTTCATTTTTCTTTATTTTCTTCTTAAAAAAAAAAAAAAAGAGGAAGCAGGCTGCAAAACGCAGCCTGCTGCTGTAGCAGCATGGCTGCTACAGCCATCAGAACAGTTTACACTCATCATCCCCACTTGCAACCCCTTCATCAGATTTTGAGAAATTTTGTTCAAAATTCCTTCTAAAATCATCACACTACACAGACACACTCATCTGCTTGCCCTCTGCCACACACATACACCAACTCACAGACTTCACCCTCTCTACCTTCACCTCATATCCCTCACCAAACACACACAACCAGACACGCACAAGAACACCTTCACCTCATCTCCCTGCCTCTCCCTCACAGCACACACCACACTCACTTCTCGTCCCCCTTCCCCAGCACACAAACTCACAGACTGCACACACAGATCACTAAAGCTCACAAACCTGCATACACATTCAATTCACACACACACACTAGCAGTCACTCTCTCTCGGTACTCACATTGCCTCCCCTTCCCTCACCATTTTTCCTTCACAGAACACACACTAACCTGCATAAACATACACACACCTGCAACCATCACAAAAACACAAAAAGCTCACTACACTTCCTTCCACTCTCACGCCTCACACACTCATTTTGCACACACATTGACACTAAAAACTCACCTCTCCACACAAACACAGCTCACACACGCACATTGCATTCACAGTTTCACCTGCAGTCACACACCCATTTTTCACTCATCAGAAACACATACCCTTCCCCCTCACTTCTCAGGCACACCCAGAAACACACAATTCACACCTGCACCTCACAATTCCCTCTCCCTTCTTCCCTCTCTCGACCCCTCCCCCTGCACAAAGCTCACAAACGCACTTGCACACACACAACACCCCTGCACTTGCACACAACACCCCTGCAAGAAAACACACACAAACCACCCACCAGACACATTCACATTCAAACGCAATGCACACACATTAGGCCACATACACATCAGACACATTCACATACTCACACACAAAATCAGAGAAACACAATCACAAAACACACTCAGTTCACACACAACACACATTCATGGCCACACAATAAACCCACGCACACACAACCGTCCACACACCATACCACCAATTGCAACCCGAAATTACAGCCCAAATCCACCTCTCACCGAGACCACTTCCTCCACCAGCAGTGACCAATCGCTTCCAATCTCCGCCCACAGAACCGCCATCGACCCGACGGTCTCCACAACCATCACCCTCACCTCTTCTGCTCAGGCCCAAGTAAGATTCATGGTCCCGTTTCAATTCCTTGTGTGTATATTATATTATATATATATATTTTACTGGTTTTGGGTAGAGAAAATAATTTAGGGAGGGGACGATTGATTCGGGTAAGTAGATAGAGAGAGAGAGAGAGAGAGAGAGAGAGAGAGAGAAAGAGAACGGGTGAGACAGAGAGAACTGGACGGAGAAGAGAGAGGGAGAATCGGGGGAAAGAACAGAACCAGGGGAGGCAGAAGAGAGAAAAAGAAAAGAGGGAAAAAGGAAGAAAAGGAAAGAAGAAAAGAAGAAAGAAAGAAAGAAAAAGAAAAAAAAATCTGGAAAAGTATAAAAAAAAAAAAAGAGAAAAGAAAACCGGTAAAAAAAAAAAAAAAAGGGTTTTAGTGAAACTACGTCGTTTTGACGTAGTTTCACTCAAAACTACGTCGTTTTGGTTAGTTAGTTTTTCTAGTTTATTTTTAATTAATAATAGATATTTATTTTATAATCCTTATACTTTCATTAATGCTGCTGTGGCCCCGGACATTTCTGATTTATGCATTTAAGTTTCTGTTTATTATAGATTGACCCCCATAATTTAATTTTCTTTGCAATTAGGTCCCAATTAATTGCATTTAGGTCCCTCAGCTTTTAGATAATTATAATTTTGGCCCCTTTATTTTTCAATTTCCATTTTGACCCCTATATTTCTCGGTAATTACATTTTGACCCCTAGATTTTGCTGGAATTGCATTTTTACCCTCTGATATTTATGGAAATTGTAATTTTACCTCCCAAGCTTGCTGTTATTGTGCTTTAGGCTTTAAATGTTGCTGAAAATTGCATTTTGGCCCTTAGACATTGCTGGAAATTCTATTTTTGCCTTAGAATACTTGCTGGAATTTCATTTTTATCCCCCCAACCTTGCTGGAATTTTATTTGAGTTATTACACTTGCTGGAATTTTATTTTTTGGCCCCCTATTGTTGCTGAAATTTATATTTTGGTCCTTTATGTTGCTGGAATTCGTTTTAAGACCTCCATTAATTGTTAGAAATTGTATTTTAGTCTTTTATTTATTGCTGGAATTTTGTTTTTGGGCATTATAGTTGCTGAAAATTATGTTTTAGCCTTTAAATTCATTGTAAATTATGTCATTACCGTAAGTAGGGTTTAAAATTATAATTTTACCTTTTTACTTGTTGCAAATTACATTTTTCACTTTAGAATATTGCTTAAATTTCCACTTTTAATCCAAATCTTATAATATTTTATTTTTGCCAAAAAAAAAGTATTAATTAAAATTAGTTAACTCCTCAAAGCTTTAAATTATTTCTTTTTACATTTTCTTTATTTATTTTTACCAAACTTATAATTAATATTCTAAAATTGGGCCTCGTTAGCCTAATTAATGTTCAAATTAGTTTTCTCTATTTTTCTTTTAGTTATTTTAATAATTCTTATTTGAGGTGTTAAAATTTCAATGTATGTATTATTAGGTTTTGTCTTCTATTATTATTATTATTATTATTATTATTATTATTATTATTATTATTATTATTATTATTATTATTTATTTTATTTTTATTTTATTTTTGTTGTTCTACTTTATGTATTTATCTACTTATTTATTTTTACTTAAATAATTTTCCTTTTTCTTCCTAAATAATTAATTATTATTATCATTATCTTTTTTTATTTTTGTTTATTATTGCTACAATTGTTTGAATTATCATTAGCATGTTTATAGTGATTGCTCTAGAATAATTTAATTAATGGTTTATTTATTTAAATAATGATACCTTGATTAAGTTTGTTCATGTTGATAGCAATTTGTACCGGGTCTTCGAATAGGAGGTACCCCTATTACCCTTCCAATATTTTTTTATGTGTTTTTACGTGTTCCTATGTGTTTTTTCTATGTGTTTTCATGTATCTTTGTGCTTATAATTTTTATCCATGTGTGAGTGTTTATTTATTTATGTCGTATTATTTACTGGAATTTAATTGTTGATTATTCAAAAAATGTAATAGATAGGTAATATTCTATTTAGTAAAAATTTTTGTATTTAGATAGTTAATGTAATAGATAGTTTATGTGTTATCTATTTAACAAAATCTTATGTATTTTAGATAGAAAGTGTAATAGATAGGTTAGATAGGATATCTTTTATTCTCTTTCCATTTTTTAGATTGTAATTAGGTTATTCTCCGGTGTAATAGTTAGGGCTTTTGTGCTAGTGTGCTATGTGCTTATGTGTTTTATTTGCTTTCTTTAGGACTTTGCATCTAGAATATCATGTTTATGTGTTATGTGCTCCTATGTGCTATTATTTGCTTTTATGTGATTATTGCTTTAATACATGCTTTATTTATTTACTTGCTTTAATTATATATGTGTATCGTCGCCACACTAGTCCAACGCTAGTTGTGGTTAATTTCGGTTTCTTCGCTAGTCCAACGCTAGCGGAGAACTTATAGAAAATAGGCTAGTCCAATGCTAAGCCTTTAGGTCATTTTAGCATTAGGAATCATTTTTCGTATGCATTTCATGACATTTCACACACATTTTATCTTTTTAGGCTTTTCCCATTTTCTATGAGTTTTTTTATATATACTTTATAACTTATTACTTATTTTAACATCTAATTTAGTGCATAGCATTTAGATTCCACTACACATAGAATTTTAGGTCATTTGCATGATTTAGACTAAGAAATAGTCATCTACTCACGTGGGAAGCGATGGCGTACATGTCGTTCCCCCCTCCGTGAGTAGGAAACAGTTAGTCACGAGTCCATTAGTCTCCCGTACCCGTTATGTTGCATCCCTACTTTCTTTGTTCACTTACTATCTATATTACTATTTTCCTTTTCTTTTGCATTCCATTTTCGCATCCTATACTCGTGACTCCGTCGAGGTCTACATTCGGGTTTCGCAATTAATGCGATAATTCCGACCAAACCTCAATGGAACATTTTGTCCCTTAACGATATCCATTTTTAGGACTAGATTCTGCATTCATATAGTTGCATCCAAATGCGATAAAATCTTAGGGTTATATTAGGAAAATTTAGACTGAACCTCGCAACTAGTTTCGGCTAGGTTGAAAGGGTGCCTTAGGCGCAAGCCTTTGCCTTCCCTTTCTTCAACTGTGACTCCCGAACCTTTTTCTCTTGTTTTCCAAAGACCTGGAGTCGTCTAAAAGGGTTTTTCTTGTTTTTCCTATATTTTTTCAAAAATTATTTTTTTAAAATAAATCATTCCCAAATTTTTACCTTTCACAAAAATATTTTTGGTGACTTGGTACACCAAAACTCAATACCAAGTGGCGACTCCATTTTCATAAAAACCCTTTTTAGACTCTATTTTTCGGGCCCAAAAATCGTCGCATTCTCCAAAGTCCCATTTTAGGCCCTTTTTCTTTTATTTTAAAATAAAGCATTTTTTAAACACAAATCGCATTTAATTCTTCCTTTTCCTTTTTCCGACTTCCTCACTCACCACACTACTTTATCATCATTTACACTCACTTTTATCATTTTATTATTTATTTTCCTTTCTTTTCGAAAAATGGGGCGCGACAGCTGGCGACTCCACTGGGGATCACTAGTGAGTCCGAGCACTTGGTTTAGTCATCTTTTTCCTTTTTTTAAACCCTTTCATTTTATTGCATTTGGATGCTTAGGATTGCATTTTTATTTTTCTAGGTTTTTAGGTTTTTCTTTTGTATCTCACACACTTCCCGTCTCTCGGCTACTTATGTGATGTATGTATGATTTATTTACTTGTTACTGCTTTATTCGACCGCGCTTGCATTTGGGGAAGGGGTCAATCACCCTTAGAGCCCACGCGTGTTATTATTACATTCCTTCCTCTCATAAGGAGCACTTCATACGTGCATTCGACGTTTTTACCCTTTTTCTCTTTTTGGTGGTTGTCACCCACCCATCCCAGTTAGGAATAGGATTGATCTACCTAGGCATGTGCGCGGGGCACGATGTGCACGTAATCATGTTTGGGAGATCACCCGAACTCTCGGCTTGAGTCCACAAGTCTAGAGATTTGGGCTTTAAAATAGATCCACTCGGACACGTGGCCGGGGCACGATGTGCACGTAGCAGTGTCTGGGGGATCACTCGAGCCACCGACGAAAGGATTTGGGATTGATAACCCTTACCCTTAGGTCTGAAGGCTTGGGAACCGACAGCTTAATTGAGTCTAGATGCATTAGCAAGCCCAACCTCATGCATCCATGTAGAATAACCTAGAGTAGAGTCAACCTTACCCTATCAGGTACATTATGCACGAGAGGAGGGAATCCACCTCTCTTTATTTATCTTTTTTTAGTTATATTGTTTATTGCTTTATCAATGTGTTATGTGATATTGTTGAAAACTAACGCATTTTCTCTCGTTTTGATTACATTCATAAACCGTAGAATAAAGAGCCCTGGTACGGTGCTCTTATAGGAAATTGACCCATTTTTGGCATATTTATATTTTTCATCTTATAAGTTCATTTCTTTAAAATATATATATAAATATATAGTATCTCCTAGTTTTTCACAAAGGTTTATTTTTTATAAACCGAAAATACCCGAGAGTTCAATAATGATAATTTTTATAAATTTCAAAAAAATATATATATAAAAATAAAAATAAAAAAATCTGATTTTTTTTGACTTGTATACACCGTGTTTAAGTTGCAAACCCGAACTTCTCTTTTTAAGACGTTTTTTACTATACATACCTATTTTGCAGCAAATGCATCTTTTGTACAGTGTATGACCCATTTTTCTAAAAAAAAAAAAAAAATCATTATGCATAATTGTAGATAGGATTCTTTAACATTGTCGTTTCAAAAGTTTTGTCTATTTTGTTTTATTTTAATAAACTGGCATCATGCATCAACCCTAGAAGGGGATGCCGCCTAGGGAACCCCATTTTAGGAAATAAGCCAACCTTGTTTCCCGTGGGTATATAACCCTTTTATGGGAATTGCACGTTTAAATTTGCTGTAAAACTCGAGAAGTAGGGCCTGTAGGTAAGGTATCTGATATGAGTGACATGCTTCAGATGGACAGTCCGCGGCGTATCTATCAGATGTTGGCAGTCCCACCCGAAATCCAGAAATGGCCAACTCTCATGTCCTCTAGTGAAATCAATCAAGTAGCAGCGTTCTTAGGGCCAATTGGTGATTTTAAAGATATAGAGGCAGATGGACGTTTGGTGGAAGCTTTGGTTCACCTATGGGATCCCAGTTGCTCAGCATTCAGGATCGGGGATCGAGAGATGACTGTCACTATTGAAGAAGTGTCCGGTTTGCTGAATTTGACAACGAAACATACATCAATAGTGTTTCCAACCGCTTCAGGAAAGGCCGAATTCTGTCATTTTACTGGTTTAAAAGAATTTGTAATTCAAGGGTCAGATCAGAGTGTGGATGTAAAGTTTCTATTCGATCGGTTCGCAGTAAGAGATGGGTTCGACCGACACATGGAGGACTTCACATTCACATCTAGGATGATATGGGAGCATAAGAGACCGATGGTGTATGGGTTCGTAATGGCCGGCATCTACCTTTTCCCTAGGAGAGACAAGAGGATAGGCTTCAAGACCACCAAGTTCATGACCGATCTATTCTTTGGTATTGGAAGCCAAAGAGTTTCTATAGTACCAACGGTAGTGGCAGACATATTCGTTTCATGCACGAATTGTCAAAGAGGAGAAAATTTCTTCCACGGGTCAAATCGGATTCTGTATATATGGGCTATGGAACATTTCAAGAGGCATTCACCTGTCCGTGATAGTTTGCCATTGGTCGGATATAACTGGATTGTTACTCATCATAAGAGGGTTGATAAGAATGATAGACCAATGAATTCATCTGAATATTTGGATTTTTTGAAGACTTTGCCAGACCAAGGAGTCAGATGGGTATTAGATTGGACCGATTGCCTTAAGCCAGCTTTACGTACAAAGTCATCAGATTTCATACCGTTGTTAGGGACTCAGGGCATTGCTGCCTACACACCGAAGAGGTTTCTCAGACAACTTGGACGTGTTCAGGGCCTGCCACCCACACCCGAACTAGCTAATTTCACCATCAGTTTTGATAAAGGAATTTGTCCATATCCTGTTCCAATGAAGACCCAAATCACTTCTGCTTGGGGCACATTATCCAATGATGACAACATTGTCTATGATTCGCAATCCAAGCAAATGGGTTTGGTCACTCCCCAGTACGAAGATTGGTTTCGGAATCTCAAAGGGAACAGACCGCAAGTGGCACCGTCCGAGGAAGTAAGAAGATTGATGGCCATCATCGAGGCAAAAGATAAAGAAAACCTGCAACTAAAACAATCTATGGAGATAAACAAGCAAATGGCAGAACGAAATAAAGAGTTGTACGAGCAGTCAAGGGAGAAGCATCAAGAGCTGAAAAGGAAATGCAGTGAATTGTATGATGAAGCAGAACGCATGAAAAATCCCTACTTTAGAGAATCAAAAGATGCTATGATAGATAGGCTAAAGAGGTTTAATGACTTTGTACACAGCCGTCTTCGAGAGATGATGTAAACAGTGAATTTTAAATTTTAGATCTATCAATGAAAATGGTTTTCTTTTTTTCTGACTTGAAAGTACAGGTTTGGTAAACAGGCCCTACTTCGACAGTGATGCATCATGTTAGGCCTACCCTTGGCATAATAAGGGCACCCCCTAAGACATGCATCTGAATCATTTATATACTTACTAATTTTAGTCTTTTTCTCTTTTTTATGATAATAAAATTGACAGTGACAATGACGATGGGGCGACTAAACCTTCCTTCTTTTTTATGTACGTTCCAGGTACTTTAAATCATAGCTTCATTTCAAAGAAGCCCCATCGTTACCAGATCCCGAAGTCAAGCTTTGAAACGTATAAACATGAGTTCGACTCCGGATGTTTCAGAAAGGCCAACTCAAGCAGTGTCTGTGGATTTCTCTGCATTGGGAGCTCAGTTGAGTGAAGTGTTGGGCAAGTTTAATGAATTGAGTGCAGAAATGGCATCACAAAGGCGTGTAATCGATCAACTTGTGGCAAACAGCAGTGGTGGTGCTCCAAACAACCCAGACACCAGCAGTTGACCACACCCCTGAGCAGGTTAACCAATTGCCTCTCACAACCAATATGCAAGCTGCTTCCATTCCACCTTTTGCCAACCCCATTGAAGGACCGTCGGCCCATTTTAACTCTGATCCTTTACACATGCGTCCTAATTACGTCCAAACGAACCTTCCTAATTACCCAATTCCCCAATCTCATCCACATATCAACCCAAACATTCCACCCAATTTTCAAGTACCCTCATCATCAAACTGCAGAACCTTTTGTTTGG